>JAALXI010000063.1:0-112264 GCA_012977755.1 Fusarium nurragi
GCTTGAAGAACCACCGTTAGGGCTTGAAGAGCCACCGTTGGGGCTTGATGAGCCACCGTTGGGGCTTGAGGAACCACCGTTAGGCGCTTCATGACCACCCTGAGCTCCCTGGCTACCATTCTCGTATCCCTTCTGTCCATTGTTGGAGCCTTCAGTTCCCTGGTGTCCGTACTTTGACTCGTCATAGGGCTTGTACAGCGTACCAGTAGTATCACACTGCTCGTGCGTACATTCTGTAGGGAAGTAGCAAAGGCTGCCTGGGCTGTACTGCGTTCTCTCTGGCTTGTACACGGTCTTACCGCTGCATGAATCGGCATCGCAGAAGTACGGAGTGTACTCGACACCACCGACACAAGAGCAGGGGCTGGGCAGGTAGACCTGTTGACCATAGCAGTCCTCGCCAGGATAAGGCGTGAACACGTAGACAAGCGAAACGGATGGCTGGTCAGTAGGAAGGTTGCAGTGACCGCTGTAGCAGGTGACTGTAGCAGTGACAGTCGTGACAAACGTTCCCGTAGCTTCGGTCACGGTAGAGACAAAGGTAGTTGTGACAGTCTCAACATCCGTGACGGTAGCACCGGCTTCAGTGACGGTAGTACCGGGCAGAGTGATAACTGAACCAGATTGAGTGATGACAGTACCAGATTGAGTGATGACAGTACCAGGCTCAGTGATGATCGTGCCAGATTGGGTCACAGTAGCACCTGGGAGAGTGACTGTATCACCATTGGCATTGGTTGTGACCCCGCCGTTGACGGCGATGTAAATGGTGAGTAGAACATTGGCGCCGACGTTCTGACGCTTAACAAGGCGACCACGGCGGTTTGGCGATGTCTCTCCACCACAGCGCTGGACATCGTCGCCAGGGCATGGGATATCACACTGATCTTCGTCGACGCGGCTGGAGCTTTCGAGCTCATCACCACAGTAGCAAGAGCTAAGAGGGGTTAGTCATCGTGTTTCTAGTTGACCAAGGAGGAGCAAACTTACCTGCTGAAGGTACCGAAAAAGGCTCGTCCATCACAGGCCTTAGCACAGCTGTATTGGTCGACAGAGCCACCGCTTAATTCAAGCTCAAATGTGGGGAATCCCGCGTTGGAGCTGTAGCAGCCTAGCAGCCGGAAGTTACCAGCGATGTCTGGGTTTTTGGCAAACGACGACGTTGATGAGGCGGTGGCGGAAGCAGTACCGGTAGTCTTATCTCCGGTAGTTTGGCTAGCTCCTGTGTTGGTGGTGTTGTCATCGCCAGTCTGCGTACCTGTTTCAGTACCGGCAGCAGAAGTATCAGCTGACTCGGTGACGGTGGACTGATTGCCGCTCGTGGCAGTATCTGTTTGTGTATCCGGGCCAGCATCTGTCGAGTCGGTGGTAGTATCCAGGTCATTGTTCTCCGTGGTTGTACGGCCTTGAAGACCACCTCCGATGGTTGTTGTAGTGATGTCTGCAGCCTCCGTAGTAGTGTCGGCGACAGCCTCTGTGGTAGTAGCGACAGCATTCTTTGTTGTAGTATCAACCACGGCCTTTGTTGTAGTGTCAATCACGGGCTCTGTGGTAGTGTCAACAATGGGCTCTGTTGTAGTGTCAACAATGGGCTCTGTGGTAGTGTCGACGATGGGCTCTGTGGTAGTGTCGACGATGGGCTCTGTGGTAGTGTCAATTACAGGCTCTGTGGTGGTGTCGACTGCAGCATCTGTGGTAGTGGTGCCTCCAATGATGGACCCGATGCAGAGACCGGTCTGTATATTACACAAGGGAAGCAGAGGGTTGGTGCAGTCGGCATCTGTATTACAGGTAACGCCTCCAACAGCCGCAATGCAAAGACCGGTAGTGGTATCACAGTCAGGGAGCAGAGGGTTTACGCAGTCGGCATCTGTACTACAGGTGACACCTGCAACAGCCGCAATGCAAAGACCGGTAGCGGTATCGCAGTCAGGAAGTAGAGGATTGGTGCAGTCGGCATCTGTATTACAGGTAACGCCCCCAACAGCCGCAATGCAAAGACCGGTAGCGGTATCGCAGTCAGGAAGTAGAGGATTGGTGCAGTCAGCATCTGTATTACAGGTAACGCCTCCAACAGCCGCAATGCAAAGCCCGGTAGCGGTATCGCATTGAGGAAGTAGAGGATTGGTACAGTCGGCATCTGTACTACAGGTGACACCTGCAACAGCCGCAATGCAAAGCCCGGTAGCGGTATCGCAGTCAGGAAGTAGAGGGTTTGTGCAGTCGGCATCTGTGTTGCAGGTGACACCTCCAACAATAGACTGGATACAGAGACCAGTTGCAGTATTGCACTCAGGAAGCAGAGGGTTTGTGCAGTCGGCATCTGTGTTACAGGTGACACCTCCAACTATGGCCTGGATACAGAGGCCAGTTGCAGTATTGCACTCAGAAAGCAGAGGGTTTGTGCAGTCAGCATCTGTGGTGCAGGTAACGCCTCCAGTGACAGCCGCAATACAAAGATTGGTAGTGGTATCGCAGCTGGGCAGCAGGGGGTTTGTGCAGTCGGTATCAGTTGTGCAGGTAACGCCTCCAGCGACAGCCGCAATACAGAGACCGGAGGTGGTATCGCAGCTGGGCAGCACAGGGTTTATGCAGTCGGTATCAGTTGTGCAGGTAACGCCTCCAGCGACAGCCGCAATGCACAATCCTGTCGTGAGGGAACACGTAGGCAGAGCGGTATTGCCGCAGTCGGCATTGGTACGGCAGTTAACGTTGGCCACCCTAACAACACAGACGTCGAGACTGTTACAGAATGGCGTCAGGAAGGTACATTGTGCGTTGGACGTGCAAGCCGCTGCCTGTCCTGCGAAGAGGGCGAGGGCCGTGAGGCCGAGTAAACGAGCGTTTTCTCTCATCTTTGAAGCGAATGTCAAGAAAGAACGAGTGTCAGAAACAATGCAGAAAACGAATGTCAGTCTAACTCGGGAAACGCTGATGCTTGAAGGTTGAGGATTCCACTCAAACAAAGAAACGATGGTCCCTCTTATACCTGAGTCCATCTCCAACTCGGCATGTTTTCATCTCCTGAATCCAGCTTCGTTCCCCATCCCTCAGCTGCCATTGTTGTCTGACTTCATTCCCGGGCATACTTCCGAACTGACAGCTTCCATCCAAACCATTCCTTGTCAAATAAGACAATTTCACAGTCTTCTGAGGGGAACGACATTCCTTGGCACGTGTCGATAGTCGACTGCGGTAGTTGCGCTTGACTTGGTCTGTTGTCCCTGATTCCGTCTTGATACTGAGACCTCCTCGTACTGAGTACTGACTGGAGAGTAGAGATGAACTCACACGTGCTGTCGTCAAGCTAAAGCATGCAAAGAAGGAATGCATCCTACTTTATGGCCATTGGAATGTCAGTTCCCCTGCGACACAAGAGAGGAAATACTTGTTTTGGGTAATGAGGTTATGCTTGGAGGGGGGAAGAGAGGTTACAAACGACCGAGGGATGTAAGACGCAGGGCGGTTGCATAAGAGTCAAGATGCGTCCAATGTTGATGCATCCAGATTTGTGCACAGTTCAAGCTGCTTTTGCACTGTACTTAAGGTGCAGTCTGAGCTAAACTTGGCATCGTAAAAGCAACTGGTCAGCAGGAACCAACGCATCCAGTCTAACGGACTAGGAAATTCCCCAAGCCATAGCATCGTACCAGTGTCGACCGATCCACAAACGGCCGCTAATTTGACTACCGGTCGAGAAGCGGCCTAACAGGTCCGGATCTGAGACAGTGACAGCTTTAACTGAGAGTTGTCGTATGTGACTGACCAAGTCCCGATGGCCCGTGCCAATTGAATCCCGCATGAGGCATCTTAGCTCGTACTGTGCTGCCTGTGTGCGCATATTTCCTCGAGGATATCACACGGGTGTCTTGGTCATGCCACTCAATCACAGACATATTGCGTCTACATCGCTGTCGAAGTTCGCCCGCAGCTAAACGCACTGTCTTAGCCCCGGCGTAAAACCGCGTACGTACAGCAGTCATTTTGCTTGCTCCACACAAGACAAATAGTGCGGGCTTGCTGGCCAGCTGAACATTCGACCTGTTACTCTCTCAGCTGCGGTGGTCTCTCCAGTCTCTTTTACGCAACCAGGTTCTAAGTGAGGATGACAGAAGTACACAGCGGGCGTTGGGCGGTTGACAGTTAAGGAGTGGTCAGATGTTTTTGTCGCCATACACCCCAGACTCAGATCAATCCCGATCACTTTGCTGCCCACCTGCCAAGTCGGCAGATGGCACATATCAGTTTCATTAATGATGACCAAGAGGAAAAGGGGGAAATAAAGGCCAGCCCCCTTTCCTGTAGTTGGTGGCGCTGGACAGCCCCTTGTCGAAATCGACATCTAAGACATGTCGAGGTTACACAAGGCCATCTGCAACCCTTTGGATGGTCCGTCAGCATCGTGGCTGGTAGCGTTGCACTGTAGCTGTCAAAAATTTGACTCAATATCTGAGACTGATGGGTTTCACAAGGGCATTTTTGCAGCTTGTCAAAGTCACACATTCTTTATCCCACGCGCTGAACGCTTCAACAAAGGGGCAACTTTAGGTCAGGGAACAGTTAGCTCATTCCAACATTTCCGGCTACATCCGCCTGCGTGCGTAAGGGAGCGCAGGTTCATCGGGGTCTCGATCGGCCACCAAGACAACGACATCAAGAACCTCAGCCTGACCAGGGTACACATCTCAGCAAACCAAACGGGGAAGATCGGCCCCCCGATCGTTGAAGTCATAGATAATTTGAACGTTCTACATACGGTTTTTATGGAATGCATGAGATTCAGTTACAAACTATGGATTATGCTCACTTCGGTTTTTGATTTGATGTCTTATGTACTGATTGGCTAGGATCATTCGAAGGGAATCATCTGTAGAGAGCGGAAATGAAGCTTCCAGGGCACTCTGCCGAGCTCAATCATCGCTCTTTGCGTAGATCATTTACTTTAATTCAACCTCGGTATCTTTCTTACCCGAAGCCTAGGAAGGCATGTAGACAGCGCTGTGTATTCAGTCAAATTGGCACTAAAACAAGGAGAACGACGTCAGCACCGCGAGGACCAACTCAACATGTCCATGCGGAATTGCTTACCCGGTAACGTTCAAACCATCCGACAAGATGGTTATGTGTCCTACTCTGCGATTCTGCCTCGTATTGCCAATGAGTTATACCTCGTATTGCCAATGAGTTATACTTCTTTTGGTTTCTTTTCCAATTTATAATATTGTATGTACTTACAGCGCAGTTCAGAGCTGCTCAGCAGGAATTCAGTTAAAATTTTCTTTTTGAACATGAAGGCGTTGCGCAGACTACTACATATGTGATGAGAGGTGTTCTAAAATTCGCAACAGCCTCATAACACGCCGCTCATTACCACCTGCCGCGTCAAAAAGCCTTCCTAATTCTGGACAACTGGTTCTTTCTTTCTTTCCCATATAAAGACTGCACACAAAGGAGACATTGATGTTGCGACGGGCTGCGTAGACTCAAAGGCTTTGCTATATCATCTCTCTAACCCCTGCGAAAACTACGAGGGGAAGAAAAAGCGATTTGCCACACGGTGGCAAATTATTGGCGCAGTGTTTCCTGCTGATCGTAGAAGTTTCACTATAGTAAGATTCATTTGAACTGCGGAAGTTTGTATTTCTCACCTCCGAGGGTTACGCATGGTAGCTGGCTTCGATATGATCAAATAAAGGAATTAAGTATAGTAATATGGACACTTTAAATAATTTCACCTCGAACAAAACTTAGAGCAAAGATCTTTATAGTATATAGGGTGGTCGGGATGGTTCTCGCATCAAATGCCGCATGCTTTACCAAATTCAATCGCACAAGAACAAGCGCTCGGCCGTATCTGCAGCCACAAATGACAATAATCATGAAAGGCGCTCCATGCATCTAAACGCGCTCCACGAGAGTCTTCTTCTCGAACTTGGAACATCCTTGGAAGTGATGGACAACGACACAACGGAAAGGGAGTTTAGGGTCATGTTTCAAGACAGCCTTCTCATGCTTCTAGGCTATCATATTATTCAACTATTCTTTGACCCGAACCTTGGATATTTATACCTCGATGCTAATTAGCGATCCACGAAAGTGAGCAATGCTTGCACAGCTCGTATCGATTATGAATTGATGTCTAGTGTTGAGTGAGGCGCTCTATAGACCAATAAGGCGAAGAGGTGATCTCACCGAGGGGAGTAAAATCCAATAGAAGCGGCGAGACCGAGACAAATACACTTTTATCACACTTGTGAAACCCAGCGTCGTGTCCTTTGGCGCCTCTGTAGTCGTCTAATTCCACCCATTCGTTTTGAACAAAGCTGTCGGCATTGATGTTTCCATATAGTGCCCGTCGTCACGAGTTTCTTTATACGAGGTCACTGTCATGTCTTTGGCCAACTGTTACACTAGCTCAACAAATTATACCGTGTTTCAGAAACCCCATTATGTTATATACCGAGGCCGGACGAATTCTAAATCAACGCTAAGCAGAATCCAAAGGTCGCCGGTAACAACGAAATGCCGAGACTGCACTTAGCTGGCCCAAAAACATACATTAGCTAAATTAGTAGCCACTAGCACTTTTGCAACATATTTAGCCGTATGCAGCTATTAGTAGTAATAATTTAAAGTAGCTTAGAGGCTTCTTGTTATAAAAGCCCAGTAATGTTCCTTGTAGATGCTGTTAGACCTATGGATTCGTCGCTTACATTTTCTATATCATAGGCTATGTCGATCATCTATTTTATATCCTACTGCTTTAAAGGAAAGCCTCAGAAAAGTTTCCGAGACCAAAGTGACTTTATATCTAATTACTTACGCTAAGTATACCTTGAACTTTATTTCTATAAATAACCTGGTCCCTTTTTACAGTAGGTATTGATACAATCCGAAAGGGGGATAAAGAATAGTAATCTAAAGGGTCGGGCCCATAGAGATAGAAAACAATTAACAGTCGACTAATAAAGCAAATATAACTTTCAAGTGCTAAGATTGTAGATAAGTAAATGCAAAGGTTAAGACACAATAGATAATTTGCTTAGCTAGGATCTATAGTCTTCTGTGTTTATACCCCCGCTTGAGCCTTCCATAGAGACCGCTGCCTCAATGTCAAAGAAAAGGCGAGATAGTACACCAAAGCTTCCATCTCCCGCCTATCCCAGCCCTATGCTCAATCTCCTAGCTACGCTGCCCTAGCCGTCAACGACGCCGAGGTTGTTCTCTGCGTCAGGAGGGCAGTCATCACCATCATCGATATCGAATTCAACGACACAGGTGGAATCCTCCGCGATAGCGATTCCAATAAAGGTGGTGTCCGTCTGCCCTTCTCCCGAACCAAGGCTGTTGCCGTCCTGATCCTTAACCTCACAGGACTCAGGGTTGCCGCCAAAGTCAGAAAGGCAGCGGAACTTGCGCTCCGAGCTCCAGCAGTCGTCCTTTCCGATGGTGAACTCGCGTCCACTGCCAGTGTTGTAGCAGGGTGAGTGGTTGTCAGGGTAGGCCTGTTCGTAGATGGCCGTGCCATCATCTTTGAGAATGGCAAAGCCCTTAGAGTGATTGACCTCGTTGCCAGAGGGTCCCGAAATGGTGGAGAAGTCTCCCTGGGACCAAACAGCGCGGAGATGCAGGGCGTTGATGGCCGTGGGCGCGAGTGAGGCAGCCAGGAGGTTGAAGAGAATGGTGCGGGGAGAAGGCATGGTGAATGTAGTTTGGTGTTAAAGGCTGTAAAGCTTGGAGGGTTGATTGTCTTGAATGTGAAGGTGATATGTTATTGATGATAATATCAATAGTTGTTCTATCGACCTTACTTATACTTTTCTCGTTGCTATCCCGACCTGTCTTTACTTAACCGCCAAAGTCCTAACATCAACCCATCTTTCTAGCATCGTATCGCATGATGTCATTATAAGAGTCTGCTGTTCCAACCTCAATCCTTCGACAAGGATAATAACTTGTTGCCTGCTCTTACAACTCGCGATTTTAGCTAATCTACCGCGCGCGCGGCCCACCCTTCATAGTTCCCTTTCTTTGGTTGAGTGTTTAGTTGCAAAGGAGGCTAAAACCCTAGTTTTTGTTGCTTCAGAAGTGGAGGGATTAACCCGCCTGATCCCACAGAGCCCCAGTGATCGGCGCCGCATACTGGGTTAAATGATTCGGAGAGTTATCAGCGGTGTTACTGGGCAAAATATATGGTAAGGGAAGGAACAGGGCAGGTATGTGCGCCTTAGAATTCAAGTAAGAGGCAGGGATAGATGAAGCGGTACTAATTATCCTCCACGAGTCAGTACAGATTTATAAGCATCATGATATTACACTATTTGCCGCTTGGACCTTGCTACAAGGACAAAGGGTGCGCAGATGCTCATATAGCAACAGAAGTGTGCTTTGTACTCTATGTAAGATTTTGGGTCAATTATCGTTGCGATCTATACCAGCCCCCGTGCGTCTTCTTTTAGGCACGATATTGTTCAGAAGTGATATTTGAACAAATAAAAAGACTATGGAGGCGTCTATTTTCTGTGTTATCACGCCCATAGTTGAAATAGTCATAATGGGATGAGTATGTCACCGTCCATCAACCCCCACTCTTTCACCCCCGGTCCAGGGCGAGTTACTCCGGACAGTAACGACTTTTATGTCGCGGCTGGGGTCCAAATCATCAGTATTAGGGCAAATGGCCCACAGGCACGCCAAGGTGCCATCTCCCCACTATCAGAGCGTTAGCCTAGCACAAAGAACGACGGTGTGAAGGATCCTCAACTGGGGGTAATTAGCCAGATGCCCACGTTCCCCGATGGCAAGATCCATTCGGCGAGTTCAAGTAGATAGCTCTTACACTTGTTCCTCCCTTTTGCCCACCCTATTCTTCTTTTGTCTGAGAAATCGTATTTATGAGGGAGTTCTCGCGGGACTCCAGGTGCACAATTTCAGTCAACACACATTTGATTTAAATGATTGCATCATTTCGACCCCGGGCTACTTAAAGACAATGGGGAAGAGGAAAAGGTTGTATTCAAATGACGTAGTAGGCTATGTATATAACTGAATACATAATTGACAACATAAGATTGGTAGTTTGGTGACTGACTATCTCCACCATACGGTTGAGAAATGGCCATGCCCAATGAGAGTTCAGGTATGACTCACTATCAACCTGTCTATCCCTGACACCGAGAAGACACATATCACCAGTTACAAATCAGCATTTAAGAAAGCACAAGAGGTTGTCAGAGCAATTAGCACTTGCGGCCTGTACTCCCAGTCCGCTTAGTCTCCAGATCTTGAATCTATAAGGTATGCGAAATGGACCCCTGTAGGTTACTTTTACTGACAGCCCAATCTTTTCTAGTCATACTTGGTGAGACTCATCGATCCTTTGCGGCCGCAGGTAATCCGATAGTAGACGGATCAGCTCTGGAAAGACAGAATTATCAACTGCATCATAGATTTGCCTAAGTGAAAAGTGATGATGAAAAGTGATGACTGGCCAACACGAGCACATGTTCGTCGCCATGTTTTGGTTTAGTCAGGAATTCATGTTATCATGAGTTTGGCGTATACCTGGTTCAAGGACTAGATCGGTCGTTTACCCGCATCGTCCTACTGCTATCCCATCGATCATGATCTTCAACCCTAAACTCAAACAGGCCACTTCCTGGCCGATGCTCTACCGCTCGGATCCTCCTTTTCTTATCCTCGTTCTGATCTAGATCCATTCTCTTTGTCGTTCTAGCAATGGATGAGAAGGTCATCTCGCGAAGCTCTTCCACACCATCATGTTGCATGACTATGAACCCATATGCTACACCCACAGCCGCAATGATGAACGACGCCGCATACACGACTGCAAGGACCTCCCACTGGTACGAAAAGTAGCTGGCTGTCCGCCTGCGTATACACGGGTAAATCGTATCATCCCCGCCTTCGCCTCTGCCGGAGAGTTTATCTGGGTGAGAGGCCCAAGCCACTGCAAGAAGCAACGGATCCGAGAGAAGAGAAATGAGCAAATCCTCGTAGAGCCTGCGCACAGCGTCCTCAAAATCGGGAATCGGTAGAGTTTCAGGGCGGGCGACGAGCTTAGAGGTTGAGATAGCCGAGAATCCGATAGGTCCTGGAAGCTGGATTGACCCTTGAAGGAGGTCGCGTAGCTTTTTGCCTAGGGAATGATATGCTGCTATACAACGGTATCTTTCCCAATCTTGAGGAAAGATGTAGTTCTCTTGGGGCTCAGCAATAGTCGGGTCCAGAGTTCCATCGTTGGCGTCGGTAGACTGGCCGATATATGTTGTGTTGATGATTTTGTGCAAGTACTCTCGCTTGTTGACCTTGTATGATTGGCGACCACCCGTATAATTCAGTTCGACAGTGTAGTTAGTCTCCCAGTGCTCACATGCGGTGATGACCGGTGTATAATCATCTTCCCACCCTTTCTGACTCCTGTTGCTTGCATGCTTGACGTTCAAATCGTCCACCTCGACGTAGCCCAGCCATATCACCGGCTCTGTCCTGAAGGCACCCATATTTTGCGGGAACGGAGGACCTTCAGCCGGCTTGTTACTGTCGTCAACCGCAACCTGAGAAGGCGAATACTCTCCCAGGTCGGCAATGGTATAGTAGCTAGCATTCCCAGCAGGGACCATCTGGGTCAAATTGAAAGGCGTATTGTACTCTTCAAACCTGCTCATTGTCGAGTTGGCGCCTTTGGCAAGTTGCTGGCACTTGTACCCGGGTCCTACAAAGTAAATGATGGTAGAGCAATCCCAGCCTTCACCACAGATCTCGGAGGCCACCTCGTCTCTTTGGATTGGCTGCCCTCCAGCCAAAACCCTTGAAGCAATAGAATCAAGCGGCGGAGCAGCCTTAATCCAATAATCGACAGCATACGGATCATCCCTACTCTCCGTAGCCTCATTAAACATCGAGAGTGAGATACCGCGCATGGTTTCATTCTCCGCTGTCTTATCATCTCTCCAACTCTTCTTAGCGTCGTTGGAGAAGTTGAGGGTTCGGATTGATGTGCAGTTTGTATGCTCCCGTTTCGTATCGAGGACCACGCTGAGTGTTGCGGAAGTGAAGATCACCACGAAGGGTGATATCCAGATGTATATAGCAAGGATCATAGCAAAGGACGACTTTCTCCATGCCTCTTTGTTGAAGAGCTCAATGGCGTTGTGAGCGGCACCGAAAAGAGAGTCGATGGCGTGGACCGTATAGGCCTTTTGACTAACAGCGCTCCAAGCCACCTGTTGGTGAGCCGTTAATACAGCAAGGACGAAGCTGGCCTTGGCAACAAAAGCGAGGAATTGACCTAATCGGAGCCACCATTGCTGGCTTGTAGCCTCGCGATTGTTGAGTTGGGTATAGAGGATATGATGGCCGAGCGCCCCAGCAGCCCCCAACAGGAGGCAGATCACCATACACCATTTATTCTTCAGAAACCTCAGCCATGATGGGTCTGTCTGACGAGGTGTAGGTGTGATAGGTTGGTAGACACCTAGCCCAGTAGCCTCGTTATGTGCTCGGTCAGAGGCCAGCAATTCCACTTGGCTGTGATGCCTGTCGAGCGAGGGCGAAGAGTTGTGCAAGTGGGGGCTGAAAGGATCGAGCGGGTGGAGATGGGATTGCAAGCCAGCATGAGGAGATTTACCCGGCGAAGGAGGCGACATGTAGGAGTCCCCGCCAGTGGGAGTGCTTGCCGGTGATGGGCTAATGTCGAGAGGCTCCTGATAACGAGTTAGGCCAATGCTCTGGTACTCCTGGGATGGCCCAGAGAGAAACGCAGGTGCTGCCCGCCTCATCTTGTTGATAAGGGCTACCAGCTGCGGCCTGCTGGTTTATGCCTCAAGATGCTGACAGCAGTAGGCTCAAGGTACAAAAGACAGGAGTAGGGAGGGCTACTCAAGAGTAGAAAATGCTCAGTCACCCTTCAATCAGGCGCGTGTGACAAACACAAACACGGCGCCCATAGCCTGATCGGTGACATGAGAATGTCAGATCTGGAGAAATTATACAGAGTATATTCAATTTGCGGCTGAAACGAGGGGGTTGACCGAAGATAGCTCATGCATGAACATCACGGATGTTCTTGGCAAAGGACAGGCCCCTTGGCTTGGCGTGTTTATTAGCCGAGATTACCAGTTTCAATGTCTTTTTTTGGTTGCTTCCAGCACGAATAGAGGAAGGAAAGGTTTTAATACAACTGATAGCATCAAATATGTACGTTAAATACTCATGGCCAATGTCGAGCCTCTATGTATATGTAGGACCTGGTGTCTTTTTCATTGTCTTTTGAAGCGTTGTCATATTCAGGTCGGATTATCTTGTGGCCAGTATTTCAGTCACAATATCTTCCAAGCTAAGCCCTACGTATGGGCGGAAGTTTACAGCGGAAAGCATAGGCACTTTAACCACCAACAGGCAAAATGCCTCAAAGGTCAACCCCACTCCCTGGCCAGCATGCACGCAGAGGGCAGCAAATAGAAGCCCGTGGCAATGCAGTGCAAGACCGTTTTTTAAGGAGACTTCGTGAAAGCGAAACTCCGTAGAGTTTGAACTTTTCGACTACTCGATTGATGGAACTCGGGGCTGGGGCGAGTCTTTATTATATGCACCTTGCAGTCCGCAAATTATCAGGCCCACGGCCACATGTTGCTAGGGTACGACTGGAAGAGATGTCGCAATGAAGGCGCGCAGTTTTCCATTTCAAAAGAGGCTCAAGAGGAATAATGTGGTGCACTCGGAATCCCTCTCATCACACCCCATGTCTGCCGGACTACAACGATGTTTCATCTGTCGCAAAATCTGGAATAAAATTGAGAAGATGTATCCGGGTCCGAAGGCGGTAGTCTACTCAGACTACAGGATTGAGTGCTGCTGGGGCATTGGCAAAGATCCGAGCAAGGAGACGAAACTGTGAATGGTTATGTATAACCCTTCGATCCAGAAGCAGCCGGTATATAACTACCAACATATCCTGCGGCTAGGATTGTGGCACAAGGCACATTTTGGCACATACTTCGAAAAGAAAATAAATCAAGGAGAGGACGTTGATCATGGAAGGGCCTGGGGTGAATGTGCCAACGACGACACTATCGACCATGCCGACACGAGAGGCTTGGCTCGGTCGTGGTTGGCGCGGTGTATGCAGAATGTCGACGGTCAACATGATTTATGCAACCGGAGTGATGGATATACCTCCCAATGTGGCTTCTCTACGTTCGACACGCCCTAGAGCGAGGGATTGTGCGCCTGGTATGTCCCAGCGAGAAGCCCGAGGCATTCGCTAAAAGCGTTGAATATGCATCCTTGAGCCATTGTTGGGGTGCTCACGGTGTTCAGGAGAATCCTATGCTACTGACTGCCAATCTTGAAAGCAGACAGTCCGAGGGATTAAACTGGGAGGTGCTGCCCAAGACATTCCAAGACGCCTCCAAGATAGGGTCTTGGTTGAACTTGGACTGGCTTTGGATTTACTCCTTGTGCATCATTCAGGACTCCAAATCAGACTGGCAGAATAAGGCCTCGATGGTGGAGCGCGTATACATGAGCGTGAAAGTTAACAACTCAGCTGATAAGGGTGTGGATAGCCGGGCGGGAAGAGACTGATATCACTCCTGTTGGATTTGCAGCCTGTCGGAGCGAAAAGGAGTTTATAGTGAAAACGGAGGACGCATTTGGATGGATGGAGTCTGCAACTTTACTCTCACGGGCGTGGATCCATAACAGCAGCGTGAACTCCACAGAGGTCACCAACGTCAGCAATGAGCAAGGACGGCGATAAGGACGAAGCTGGCAAGAAGAAAGAAAATCGCATTGAAGAAGGCTACGCCCTCGCGTACATGAGCATGAGGCTCTACGACCACCCCTCCTCGGGCTTTGCCTCCGTGACTGGCGCTGATGACCCAGAGGAGGCCCTGAAGGAGGCCAGGAAAGTCCTATTGCTCAAGTCCAAGACGGTGGCATATAGGTTAACGTCCTCGATAAGTGAAGGCTGCTCTATAGTCTAGAAAGCTAGACAGTATACAGAGTAGCTTAAATGTAGTATTGGTAAAACTATGATAGAGTCTACAACCCAATCTTGAAACCACCAGGCCAATACTTCTGGAAGGTCCGCAATGGGTCATACTGTCGAGAAATTGAGAGAAGCCTTTGTCTGTTCTTATCCCCGTAGCCATCGTATATATTCTGGAACCCGGCGGCGTCTCCCATATAAGTGAAAGGATCATAAAGGCCAGCCTTCTTGGTGGCGTTGGCAATCGACCATGTAGTATCCTTGATCCACTCAAAGACGGCATCGTCGTGCTCCTCGCCACTCCACTCAACAACCTCTGCCCAAGCAATGTACGTGCCCTTCGACCCGATGTCCAAGCCCAGAGCATTACCTCCAGGATTGTACTTCCTAGAACTCTTCTCCCACAGTGAGCCCAGAGGCTGCCAGTCGACTGATATGAGCACACGGTTCGCGGCGGGGAGAACCTTGTACAGGCTGGGGAGAGCATTGAGGAAGCCGTCGTTCACAATCTGAATCCCCTCGAGTATATCCTCGTATGTTTTACCTGTCGTGGTACCGGCGATAAACTGATCGTTGATCTTTGGCGTCACCAGCTGGCCAGCCTCATCGGCAAACCGCGCAAGAGTCTTCTTCTCGAACGTGTTGGAAATGGCGGGGATGTCGAAAAAGGGTTGAAAGCATTCCGGCTTGGGGTTCGAATCGCTGTCATAAAATAGAATCACCGCTCCAATAGTCGTATCTTCGTCGACCGCAATGACCTGGGGAACAATGTGTGCAAGAGGGTCAGTGTTAAAGGCAGAGAAATTAGCCACAGCCTGCGTTGTCTCTGTCAGCCAGACCAAAATACTCTTTTACGGCGTCGCATACCTTGAGAAACCGAGGTATGTCGGAGACACTGTAGATACCAGCGTAAACCTGATCCGATGGGAAAGTGGCAAGCTTGAACTTGGTGACGATGCCGAAATTATTGGAACCGCCCTTGAGAGCCCAGAAAAGATCCGGGTGGTATTCCGACGTGACTGAGAGTATCTTGCCGCTGGATAGCACAAGCTCGTACTCGAGGACATTGTCTGCCGCCCACCCGCGTTGGTTTCCATGGAAGTTGATACCGCCCGCCAGCAGCAGACCTGGAACACCGACTGGGGATAAGCGACCGCCAGCAACTGCAAGCTTATGCCGGCTCAGGTAACGGTAGACTTGACCCCAGTCTAACCCCGGCCCTATCCAGACAGATTCCTTGTCCTTGGCTAGCTCGAGGGTCGTCAAGTTGGACATGACAATCAGCGGACCTCCATCGATGTTGTTGGCACCTGCAATGGCCATGTGCCCGCCTCCACGCACAGCAAAGGCCGTAAGGCTCGCGCCCATCAACGAGGCAGCCTCAGAGACGTGCTGGGGGCTTGTTGGGCGGAAGACACAAGCGGGACTGAGAATCTCGTTGTTTGACCAGAAGTCCTGCGCCTCGTATTCAAAGACCGGGTGCGTCGGCCAGAAGGTCTGGTCGGGAAAAGCAAGCTTGAGTGCGTTGCAGCCCACCTCGGGCCCGGTTGCAGCGCCGATGGGGTTTGGCCATAGCGATAGCAAACTGAGGGCGGTACTGTTGAGCATGTTGGGGTATTGATGAACAGAGACAGGCCCTGGTGCTGTGTTGCAATGGCTACAGTTCATTCCATGAGTAAACTCGCCACGATTTGGTCGCCTGGTTTTATTTGCGCATCTGCTAGTATTTAGTTAGATGCACCGGTCCATTTAGTGCGCGGCCGGAAACTGCCTCTAAAAACGGGCTAGATAATGCTAGCGCTCGTAGCGGCGAAAACTGCCATGAGCCTCTTCAGATCATTCCATGGGGACAAGACAATCCAAACATCGCTGGTGTAGACAGGAACAGAATCGGGTTGCTCTTGAGGAACATGCCGACGACCCAGAGTGGAGGACTGCCTGCTAGGCTTTGAAGACAGCTATATCTCACATTATTGTCGAGGACAGTCCGCATCGTGCAGTATACGATGGGCGATTGGTGTCTACCCTCATCTACGGAGACAACGTGTCGTGGGAGCAGCTCATTGCCACGTATGGGAGAATCAAGTTTTATTAAATAGATCAAAATAATAGAGTCAACATTAAACCGTTGCGCTGATGTGCATCGGATTTACTGTCATATGTGTTGTACCTCTCACTCTATAGCAAGAATTCTTCTTCAGATGAGGAGTCAGAGTCAAAGGGATCTTCTTCTGTGACCGTCTCTTCCACCTCTTCACCATCTGCATCCCATGGCGAAGCGGGTGCAAGGAGCATGTGAAGTCCTGTCAAGGTATCAAACGAATGTAGGTCCAGCCCAGGAAATGTATGCGACAGAATCCTAACTATACGTGGCTTATTCATCACAAGCACAAGCTCTCTTGCGTGAGATTCCAGATCTGCCTTCAATTGTGGAAAGCTGTCGCCAGGGATATGTCTGCAGCGACCTGGGTACCGATATGAAGTGTCTGAGCCACCGGTATCTGAAAGACTCAAGTTGATGATGAGCTCCTCGAGATCCACAGGCAGGCCGCTTTTTGGGGCCTTCAAGATGTTAGTGCAGATACTACTCATTCGGCATCGTAGTCTC
The DNA here is from genome assembly GCA_012977755.1 of Fusarium nurragi. Classification (NCBI taxonomy): domain Eukaryota; kingdom Fungi; phylum Ascomycota; class Sordariomycetes; order Hypocreales; family Nectriaceae; genus Fusarium; species Fusarium nurragi. Next base: position 16,623 of record JAALXI010000063.1, read on the forward strand.
TGAAGAGTTGGAAGCATAGTGCTGATGCTGCTGCAAAGGTGTACCCTAGAAGTGTTGTTGTTAAGGGCATTTGTGCCGGCTGTGTCAATTTCGAGACAGGTCAGGTGGCTGATAGACAGCAGGCTTGACAGAGGCAATGCCATTAAGTAATCCCGTCGCTCTAGGCATAATCGGGGGTCGTGGCGCTCCGGCCGCGCTGCAATCCTAAGACGTTGCAGCCTGGTGCATTGTTGGAGGATGTCGGCAAGAGCAGTAAGGCAACCATTCAGCTCAGAGGTCCACATATTGACGACTTCGAAGTCGATCTCGGGCGATTCTGTAACGCTCGCCGAACTCCAGTCCTCGAAGCCGTCAAGGCTCAGGCTGGCTGTCGTCACATGATCCTGTATCGAACGAACCATGCCTACTCTTTTCGATGCGAGGATAAATCTCTGAAGTGATTCAGCGTGAAAGTCGAGATCTTGGAGGAACACCGGCCAGGCAAGTCGGTACCACCATTTGGAGACGAGAAGGCGGCGAACATCCTCGTGGAAGAACGCTGAGCCTAATAAACCGAGGGTGTTGAGCAGAATCTCTGGAGGAAGTCGTTGCAGCGTCATAATTGTATGACTGGCACTTGTTCTCCAACCAATGGTACGCCTGAAAGCAGTGGTTCTGTTTGCTTGAATAAATATCAATCAGGGCTAGCATTGCACAAGATCGGAAACAACCACCCCGCCATTAGTCAGCCCAAAGATGACGTCTAGGTAACAAGTGCCTAATAATTCAGTGCAAAAGACAAGAGTCCCTTGCGATTTAGCTAGGGTATCTTATATCATACATTAGCTACTATTTATATATCTATATCTACAGTATTTGACAATTAAACCCCTGCCCTTCAACACAGTTCTGCTTCCTTCGAATGTACTCCTGTTGGGTTAAATTAAGCATGCCTTCTCTCCCACGTTCCATCCCTTGTCCGCTCCCTGCAGTGTACTAACAGCCGATAAAGAATAAAATGCAACCCAAAATAGTGGTTCTTACATTTACAACCCGCCAAAGGGAAGCCTGGAGTGGTCGGGTCCGGGGACTTTACTACCCGGCAGTTTGGATGACTTCTGAGGCACTCGTTCAACCATTTTACAGCTTAATTAAAACTGTGTTCCAGAGAAAGGTTATGTTCTCTAGATCTTGTGCTGAGATAAGTCAGAGCCCGGTCTCCTGATTATTGGTCAATGGTTAACGCAAGTGACATATAAGGAGCCGACAGTAGAGTTTGTACCTTTGGAAGCAGCAACCACTACTTCAAAGATACCAAGATTATGTTCGGGGCCATAATAAAAGCATAGCAGATTAAAGTTTTCTCGCTTTGGGGAATTTTGTGCGCATGCCGTTGCCGTATTGCTCTCTGCCAGTAACCTGTTCTGTTACTCGTGTCTGACTGAGAACATCCCGGGATGAGATTATCACAGCCAATCATTTAGTCTTTGGCGGTATACTAGCCAGTTTCAATGTCTAATACTGCTCGTCGCACCCATAACACAACTTTCAAATTAAGCTTATTATTAACGATAAATTAAAAGAGTAGCTACGGAATCGGCCTGGATTTGAACAGCATTTGCTGTTGCCTTCAACGATATGGACTTCCAAGCAATGCGCCAGCAGAAAGGTGATACTTCATCCACCATGTTTTCACGAAGTAAAACCCGAACTTGGCCTGTTTCACGTCAGGAGGACTACAATTAGAACCAGGTTGTAAGGAAACAAGGGTGGTTCAGTATATAAAGCCCCAGACTTGCCAAGAGCTGGCACTGACTGGGTGAATAGTTAGTGACATATCATGTATATTCCCAAGACATGTTCTATGCAAGAATTTGTAGAATCAAACGAAATTCCTCTGCCTCGTAGGTACTTCCTTCGTCTATTTGGGTAGAAGAGTTGCGAACTAACTACTTTGTGTCGGTCGAGGGCCAAGACTTGCTATCCACCCAATTACATACGTAAACCTCGTCCGAACGTTACGTCATACATCTGCATCCAGTGTCCAATCATGGATAATGGAGATCTCTTCTGTATGTGGCATTTCCAACAACAAAAGATTAGAAAGCCATTCGGATGAAGCATAAACTAGCCATGGAAATTGAACTTGTCGATCTCGATGCGGAGTCAGGCATCCCTTCCCCACTACGAGGTATAACTTCAAATCAACATTAGAAAAGCATGGTTTTTATTCTGAAGTTATTCTTGTTGTGATAACAATTCGCAATCGTATAACCGTGAAGTACAATTAAACAGTCGAGGAACAGAGGCATATTGAGGAGATGTCACTTGTATAAGGCGATTTTGTTATAATCAAGGTAATGATAGATTTCTCGAAAAACTATTTAAACAGGACGTCATAGACTTGTATGTGAAGCTGAAGTACAAGGTTCTCAGTGAAAGACGCTTGTTATTAACCAATCGGTGTTGGGAAAGCTCTTCAAGTCCATCATGGACTTGCCAATTACAATCGGTTTACTGTAGGGTATCTCTAGCTCTTATAAAGGTGTCGGTTGCAGCACTCTACAAAGCCTCTCTGTCCCTATCCATGGGATCTTGGCTGACACGATGCTCCTTGGCATGATGCTGCTTGTAACGGTCCCGGACCTCGTGGAAAGATGCTGTGATGGCATGAAGAAGTCTGCATCGATGAGATTAGTTTTTAGACGTAGAGCGGGTGGGTATCGTGACTTACGTGCTGATAATTGCCAGAATGAATGTACCCCATGGCAAATTACAACTGTTATCATGCGTGTCCACATTGTTTCCAAGTAAGCCTCGGAGGCCTTCCCTGTTGTAACAATTTCCGGGGCCAGCCGCGCCACCGTTGGGCCGAGTTAGAACAGAGACCGCGATGAATGCTCCAACAAAAGCAAGGTCCAACAGGACCCAGACCCAGCGGAGCCATCTAGGGCCTCCACCTTTCAGAAGGAACCCCATCAGCATGGCGATGAGCGTATACAAGACGGCTGCTGCCAGAATGCCTTCTACGGCGCCGAAGGAGCCATTGACACCGCGTCGGGTCTTGATCGCGTTGACTAGGTTGTACACCTTGCGAAGTCGAGCCGAGAAGAGTCCGAGGGAGATGACTGCCGAGAGGAATTGTAGGACCCGTGTGAGGCGGAGGAACCAGCGATAGAGGCCGGAATGCTTCAGCTTTTCCGGAACCCAACGGGTCAGTAGACCAGTTTCTTTACGGTTGTCATACGTGGCGCCGTAATCGTTTGGGGCCCGAGCCGTAGTGGTATCATGGTGAACCATAGTTGTGTACTGTAAAAGGATGGATGACTGTGTGATGTGTGAGGGCAATTGATATGAAGCGTCCCAGAGTTACATATATAGCTTGTTGAAGAACAATTCTACCAGGAATTCTCGAATACCTGTTTATTATTCTGCTTATGACGATTGACTTTGATAGGTATGCGAAACGTCATGCCAAGTGGCAGGTCGCCGTACTACGCACATACAAAACTATTACGTGCGTAACCCGTCATCAAGTCCATGACATGGCTAGCCCTATTACAAGGACGTGCCGTAGAACAGGCCAGTTGCACATGACGGCAGAATATTGCTACCGAATCATGCTTTTCTCCGTTGCTTTCGATGCCTTGTTTGTGATCTTCGCCTTAAGCATAAACGGGTTTTGACTTCAAGCCCACTTTGCAAGGACGAAATGCTCCGCACCCCCTGCCGCGAGGCTTGGCCTACGACTCAGGTGCCGTGAGTGCCGAGAGGAAATTAAATTGATCAGAATTACAGCACTGAACCGACAGCCGATATTCTTCCAAGTTTTCTTGATTATCTGCAGTGGACCTTGTCAAGAAACTTGTTCTGATACACTGCCAAGTATGAACTGGTTGTTTTCTCTCAAAAACACTCCGATGGGGTATAAAGTAAAGGAAGATCCAACAGCCCGAATCCTGGGGCACCAATCTATTAGCGGTAGTTAATCCACGATCAGTTGAATAGAGGTACCAAGATGGACAAGCTGCAGCTACAAGCTTTATCCGTCACCAATATTCAGCAGGCGGAGCCCCAGCGCTCACATCATTGTAGGGCAAAGGCTTGTTCTTATTGAGAGTAGTGTACAGACTATATGCAGATCCCCGAAACTTAAAAACATCGCCGATTCGATTTAATACTTGATAGAGTCTCTGCAGATTCCTCCTCCTGGCAGCTGAGCCACACTCGCCACAGCACTGGCACCGGACGTGATCCGTAGATTGGTCAGTGAGCCAATCATAACTCGTCATGGCAGTGTTGATCCTGTTGATGTGGTCGTCATCGGTTGGAAGATTGTTGATATTTGTTTGTTGAGTTGATACCAACCAATTGATACTTGAATACATGAGTAACGACAGCATATTCAAAATTATCCCTCAACTGGTACAACATGTATTAAGATATGAGTGACTGAGTTGAGAATATGCTTCAAGAATTCCAGCTGCCAGCGAAAACTATATATTCTCGCTTAGGGTAGGTCACCATCTCGTATGGCATCCGGAGCCCGGCCTCTAATCTTATCTTCCCCCGCTGGATAAGCGTACGATTAACCCCATGGGGAAATGCTCGGATTCACGATCGTTACTCCATGGGGGATGATATCCAGAACAATAACGTATTTAAACCTGATGGAAATGCTCCATACGCCACGGGTTTATGCTTATATTGCCAATTCAAATCTTGGTTGTTTCTGAAGACCGACGTGCACAGTAAACCATGACTATCCTCCAAACGACCGCATCGAGTCCCAAGGCCGACCGTACGTTTCTCCGCCGATGCTTATGCACTCCGTACATTGGGCACGCTTGTCAACGAATTGTTCACTGACCGACTCTAGCAATTGTCGTCGAAGGGACTTCATTTGCCCTGAACGGCAAAAATGTCTCGTACCGCTTCCACGTCGACCCTGGCACGGGGGATCTCCTGCTGGATCACTTCGGCGACCGCGTGACTGAGAACCCCATCGCACAGATCATGTCCAACGGCGGCGGATGGTCCACGCAGGCTCATCTCCGCCGTGAGTTCCCAGACCTTGGCCGGGGAGACTTCCGCACTCCGGCCGTGCATATCAAACACGCCAAAGGCTTCACCGTCTGTGATTTCAAGTACAAGTCTCATTCGGTGGTCAACGGGAAACCCGCTCTGGAGAATTTGCCTGGGACCTTTGGTTCGGACGACGATGTGTCGACGCTCGTCATCCATATGCATGATGATCATAGCGCAGTTGCGGCGGACTTGTCCTACTCTATATTCCCCGCCTTTGATGCTGTTGTCCGCAACGTCAAAATCACCAACAAGAGTGATGATGTCATCCACGTCGAGAAGCTATCTAGCTTCAGCGTTGACTTTCCTCACCAAGACTATGAGATGTTGCAATTGCAGGGAGAGTGGACCCGGGAATGCAACAGAACACGCCGAAAGGTGGAGTATGGAATTCAAGGGCAAGTCGGCTGTGCAATGCAAATGTATCCTTGCTAACACTCGTGAAGCTTCGGAAGCACTACGGGCTATTCGTCCCATTACCACAATCCGTTCTTGTCGATGATCTCCCCAACAACAACTGAGGCGAATGGAGAGGCTTGGGGCTTCTCACTTGTCTACACCGGTTCTTTCAGCGTCGAAGTTGAGAAGAGCCACCAAGGTCTGACCCGTGCGCTCATCGGCATGAACCCTTGCCAGTTGTCTTGGCCTTTGAGATCGGGAGAGTCTCTGCAATCGCCCGAGTGCGTTTCCGTGTTTTCCAACCTCGGCATCGGCGAAATGTCGCGCAAGTTCCATCGTTTGTATCGACAAAACCTCATCAGAAGCAAGTTCGCCTCCGAGACTCGGCCCGTTTTGCTTAATAGCTGGGAAGGTCTCTATTTCGATTTCGACGCGACAACTATCTATAAACTCGCACAAGAGTCGGCTAAACTGGGAGCCAAGCTCTTTGTGTTGGATGATGGCTGGTTTGGAGATAAGTACCCCCGCGTCAATGACCACGCGGGCCTGGGTGACTGGGTTCCAAACCCCAAGAGGTTCCCCAACGGGCTCGACTCGCTCGCAGAGAGCATCACCAAATTGCAAGTCCTGGGTTCAGATGAAAAGCTCCAATTTGGACTATGGTTTGAGCCGGAGATGATCAACCAGAAGTCCGAGCTCTACGAGCAGCATCCTGAATGGGTGTTGAGTGCAGGAAACCACGCTCGCAGCGAAACCCGTCAACAGCTCGTCTTGAATGCCGCACTTCCAGAGGTTCAGAACTACATCATTGAGTCCGTCGCCAAGATCCTGGATACTGTCCCTGTGAGCTACGTCAAATGGGACAACAACAGAGCCATGCATGAGAGCCCCACGCCCGATAACCACCACGCTTACATGCTCGGCATATACCACGTCTTTGATGTGCTGACAACTCGATTTCCCGATGTCCTCTGGGAGGGCTGTGCCTCTGGCGGCGGACGGTTCGACCCTGGTATCCTGCAATACTTCCCCCAAGTGTGGACATCTGACAACATGGATGCTTTCGACCGCATCCACATTCAGTTCGGTACGTCTTTGGTCTATCCGCCCTCATCGATGGGTGCACACGTATGCTCCGCTCCAAATGATGTGACCGGACGCTCAATCCCAATGCGTTTCCGGGCTCACGTTGCGATGATGGGGGGTTCGTTTGGGTTCGAGCTGGATCCAGACCATACGCCTGAGGAAGATAAGGCGCAGATTCCAGAACTGATAGCGCTTGCGGAGAGGATCAACCCAATCATCGTCAACGGAGATATGTGGCGGCTGGTTTTGCCAGAGCACTCCAACTTTCCAGCTGCACTTTTCATCTCCGCAGATGGAAACCAAGCTGTTTTGTTCGCCTTCCAGATCAGAGGAACCACTGTATCCAACTTCCCTCTGCTCCGCTTAGCCGGTCTGGACCCATCTGCGAGATATAAACTCGACGGTGGAGACGTATTCTCCGGTGCAACCTTGATGAACGGTGGTATCCAGTATCGATTCGGTACAGACTATGACAGCAAAGTTGTTTTGCTTGAGAAGGTTTAGATAAATGAGGACATCGATGTGGAGGTATCAGGTATTGTAGCACATGTTAACTGACTGTCTCAAGTCAGCCAGGCAAGAAAAATGAGAAACTTGACAAAACTATATAAAGTGCCATAGCGGCAAAAAGAAGGTAGATCAGTCAAAGGAAAGCCCGATATCAGATTCGAACTCTACGCATGATATAGTCGCATCTTGCCATGTCGTCGTTGCAACCGGAGTGCTCAAATCGAGCAGATCTAAGTTATGGTCCTGCTCCCACGCTGATGGGCCCGTATAATCTTCATCCTCCTCAGACACTTCCTCGATCACCACATCCCTACCATAGTCGTCTATGTCGGACATGTCCCACTGCAGGTCAATATGAGCGTTTGGATCTGCAAGAGCAAACAGAGTTTCAGAGTGTTTCAGAAGGTTGGGCAACAAGTGTGACTGCGCGCCCCGGACCGTGGACAAGGCGTGAATCACTACAGAAAGGAGGTCGCGCGGGCCGTTGTCAAGTGAGGAGCTCGACCAGCCAGGAAGCTGAGCCGTATCTGCAAGGCTGACGCCCACATCAAAAAGCTTCTGCTCCTATACCAGATTTTAGCAATTTGACCGGCTGTTGATGACCATCTCACTTACCATGCCAATGCCGTGGCAGTCCTTTGACTTGGTACCTACAGAGCTCAGTGCGGACATGATGATCTTTCCTGCATCCATGGGAAGTGCAGGTGGGAGGAGCAGTCCAAAGCCAGATGCAGAAGATGGATTCTGACCGAAAGCTATGCGCCACATGGATATCCGGAGCCACTGCTGTGTGATCAGGGTGTCGAACCGTTGGCTTTCGATAATAGATTGGTCTGGTTGGACACTGCAGAGCTTATCGTTGATAGTGTGAACAAGCTTCAAGTCTTCGAATCTTCCATCGTCGCCTTCAGGTTGCCATTCATATAAAGAGTACGGGAGCGATTCGAACAGACGGATATGATTGATGAAGTCATGCATCACCACGGGACAGTTCGAATCGACTATTTGGGGCTTGTTGACGGTACTTCGAAGCATGACGGATCTTCTATGCTGGAGGGCAAAGGTTCTAAAGCCCGCAATTAGTCTTTGGCCAAGTGGTGGGATGATCAAAAGAGACCTACCGTTCGGTTACGAAGAGAAGCCAGAATACCCGTCGTCTTTTCTCCCTCTCATCATCGGGTAGTCCATGGTAGCCAGACTCGCGAGTCAGATCAAGTGACTGTGCTAGGGTGATGCTCTGATTGAGATAGAACCATGCGTGGCGAGAGTCGTTGAGATTACCGTAGCTCGCGAACAGAAAGAATGAGACAAGGATGGAGTCAAGGCTTGTATCATCGATGACGCTGTACTGGCGAAGCGAGTTCTCGGTGAGCTTGACGAGCATGTCTCCTGTTAGACGTGGTTCACTGGGGATCTCTGCGTTGAGTTCGTTCTCACAGTTGTCGATTCGTTTATCCAGTCGCAGTTGCATTCTTGTCGCAGCACATATAGCAAGTATCAGAGCATATCTCGAGGGCGGTAGATCATTGAGTCGGGCAGCGTCAGATAGAACATCGTCGTCAACCACAGGCATGATCGGGTAGAGGAATTTCTGGAAGAGTTGCACATGAGCGATCAGGGATGAAGACATGCGTTTGCAGACGTCTGCGGTATCCAAAGTAGAGCCATTGGAGGAGGCTGTGATGTTTGGATCAAATTTCAGAGCGGCACTGCCGTGATGCGTCGGTTGCTGAGTAGGGATAGACTGGGGATCGGACTGAACTTGCACTGGAACTGCATCTTCGGTGCTGGGCTGTCTTGAAGCTGGCGGCGCATCTGAAGTGAGGATCTGGAACTGACAGGAATCGAAAGTTCCTAGGCCCTGCCGAAGCTGCGTCTGCCTGCGACCTTGACCTTGCTTGGGGCCTTTCCGTCGGATACTGTGGCGATATTGGCAACGGAGATCTCCGATGTGACAGTTCTTGCAGGGCAGGCCGCGATCGCATTTGACTTTGCGGAACCGGCAGTTGTCGCACACTTGGCCACGCTTTGATTGTGTGGTAGACATGGTGCTGAGCTGATCCGGGGTTGTCGAGTGCTCAATGGAGATATAGTCGGCGGCTGGAGAATAGCTTCACAGCATCGTTTCCACACCTCGGTCCGATATATCTAGCGAGAGAGGGGTAGCCAATCGCCTGCGAGAGAACCGTGGCCACGGGACCCAAACCAAGCTTTTCTTCACCAAACCGACTTAACCAAAAGGAGTAATGTTCGGATTAAGCATTGCTACCCCATGGGGGAGGATTTCGGCTCCCCATGGGGACAGGGAAGCGAAGCGATTGGAATACATTTCTGAGACGGCGTCAATTGCTCCCGTATAAGACCTCGGGTACGGAATGCAGGCCAATCCAAGGTCTATACAGCACTCAAGCACTCTAACAACCTTCCCACTTCGTCAACAACCCGCCACAGTCTTCTAACAATATGGGAAAAGACATCCTCCGCGCGTCGGTTTCGCACGCCGATAGCTACGATGTCGAGGCCTCGGTGGCAAAAACTGTAGGCCACGAGACTACCAACCAGGCGCGTCTTGGTGCGGAAGCCGAGCATAATCTCCCACCGCTTCAAGCAGTGCGGAAGTACCCATGGACCGTGTTTTGGTGTCTTGTCGTGTCCATGTGTGTCATCATGGAAGGCTACGACACCAACCTCCTCTCCAACTTCTACGCATATCCCGCCTTCGCGCAAAAGTACGGCCACTGGAATGAGGACACCAAGAACTATCAGCTCTCCGCTCCCTGGCAGGCCGGTCTTGGCAACGGCTCGGGAGTTGGCGCCTTCTTCGGAACGCTTCTCAATGGATACCTCGTCACCAAGTACGGGCACATCCGAGTGCTCCTCGGCTCCCTGATCGCTCTCAGCAGCTTCATCTTCATCGTCTTCTTCGCCCCCAACACCAAAGTGCTTCTTGTCGGCCAGATCCTCTGCGGCGTTCCCTGGGGCGTCTTTGCCACCACCGGGCCTGCGTATGCCTCCGAAGTCCTCCCCATGTCGCTCCGAGTTTACATGACCAGTTGGACAAACATGTGCTTCATCATCGGGCAGCTCATCTCGGCTGGAGTCCTGTCCGGTCTGGTAAATACGCCCGCGCCTTGGGCCTATCGCATTCCCTTCGCCCTTCAGTGGTTCTGGCCCGTCGTGTTGATCCCCGTTCTCTGCTTTGCCCCCGAGACTCCTTGGCATCTTGTTCGGGTGGGAAGACCCGACGATGCGCTCAAGAACCTCCGCAAACTTCGACCTGCTGCTACCGAAGCCGAGCTCCAAGACGCCCTTGGCCTGATCATTTACACCAACAACCTCGAGGAGCAACTCTGCGTTGGTACTTCGTACAGGGACTGCTTCAGAGGCTTTGAGCTACGACGAACCGAGATCGCCATGGTCGTATTTTCTGGTCAGGTCTTTTCTGGTCTATACTTTGCCTACAACTCTACCTATTTCTTCCAGCAAATCGGGCTCGACTCGACAACGACCTATCATCTCAACGTAGGCGGGAACGCTATGGCGCTGTTTGCGACATTTGTGTCATGGGTCTGTGTTATGCCTTACGTTGGAAGACGCACAGCCTACCTGTATGGCATGTGCGCCATGGCTGCTGTCCTGTTCGTCATTGGAGTCCTCAACACGCGAACCGAAAATGATACCATTGCCATGACCCAGGCTGTTCTGACCCTTGTTTGGACTTTCATCTTCCAACTCTCGGCTGGCCAACTTGGCTGGGCCCTCCCTGCCGAGATTGGTTCGACCAGACTGAGACAGAAGACCGTTTGCTTGGCTCGCAACGGATACACCATCATTGGAATTGTCGCTGGAGTCCTTCAGCCTTACTTCATGAACCCGACCAAGTGGAACCTCAAGGGATACACTGGCTTCGTCTGGGGAAGCACAGCCTTCATGGTATTCATCTGGGGTTACTTTCGTCTTCCTGAAACCCGGAACCGAACTTTTGAGGAACTCGACATCCTCTTTGCCAAGGGTGTGCCTGCACGCAAGTTCAGCTCTTACAAGACCGACTCGTTTAACGAGGCGGAAAGTGCTGTTGAAAAGCAGAGCGGTTAAATCAGTTTCGTGGGAGAGGTAGTTGATGACTGTAAAAAGTCGGATCGGAGTTGTGGCCTTGATATGCCTGGGTGAAATCTCGGCATTGGCTTTTGTCCGCCTTCTAGATGGAGAACTGGACATAACTAGACGTATTGGCTTTTGTATTCTGCAGTGAATTGATAACATTGTTATATCATCATCAGGCTGTGAAGGAGATATTATGTGAAGGGCAAACCAGCCATTATTCGCCATCTCAAAAGTGGAGAGCCACCTGTAAGAGGTAGTAGTCGACAATTTATCCCATTCATTCCATTATTCCGCAACATCCCCTTCTGGAACATTACTCTCTCCAATATTAATTCTAGGCCCCTCGAAATTCTTCCTTCCGTCCACGATGCATTGAACAGCGGAGATGACAACAATGACTCCAAATGCAACTACGCAGTAGTTCATGGTAGTGCCGTTGACGGGTAATGCGGGAGGAAACAAGAAGAGAACAGTGGTGACAATAGTGTCCACCAGTCCAATAATGTTCGTCGTCCACCCAAGCCAATTGGGCAATTTGAAGGCTCCTTCAGGTAATTGAGATCGTCCACGCGCAAGGTGTAGAGCAATGGGTATACCGTAGCTTATGCCCAGAGCCACGACGGCAGAAGCCACAATGGCGTTGAAGGCAACGGTTGAGCCGAGATAGATGCAGCCAAAAACAACCACGATGGCGACATTCAGATAGAGTGCATTCATCGGAACTCCCAGCTTTGGATGGGCTTTTCACCAGAGATGCGAGGCAGGAAGCCCACCGTCTCTTGTGAATGCGAACATCATACGAGATGAAGTCGTCATGACGGCGATGGCAGGGAATATCAAGCAGAGAAGGGGCAACATGAGAAGACAAATGGCACCGAATTTGCTGTTGGTGGCCAGGTAAAAGATCTCAAGGAGAGGCCAGCTGTGGACCCAATAATGGTGTCATCATTCTTGATGCCTTCAGATACAAACAGGACGACTATGAGGAACAAAAACCCTGTTGAGATACCAATGTATTGGCAATAGAGCATGATATTGGGACCCTCTGTTGCAGCATCGGGAATCTCTTGAATTATGTGTGCCACAGCATGGAATCCCGCAAGCCCGAGCCCTCCCCGCAAAAGGCCAACAAGCCAAGCAATACCGTCCGGACAGCCGTGACAAGCCCCAAGATAACACCAACAGGACCTCCTGAGGGAAGGGCGAGGGAGAGAGACGCCGCAAGGGCTGTCCACGAACTCAGGATAGCAAAAGCCAAGTCTAGCATAGTCCAGCGACTGAGGTTGCGCTTGAAGGACTGGGAATGGCCCAGTTGAGCCAGCTGGTAGTCATCGATGTTGGTTGTTTCCTTGATACTCATGGCGCCAGGAACACTGGAATCCGATAGATGAAATGGCGTACGGTCCGGCCGTTATCAGCGCTAAAACCAACCAACTTGTTGCAATCGCGGGGAAGAAACGGCCGGTTTCTATTCGGCAGATGCAATACGTGTTATCCACGCCCTCCGACTACGGGCTTCCCTTCGGTATGGCCGATGGTTTGAGTACCCACCGTCATCTCCGCCATGCGGAGAACCCCTGTTAGACGGAAAGCTTATCAGCGCTGTTGAAGATAAAAGCCTGAGATGTGTGCACTTTATTCGTCAGAACCCCATCAGTGTGCCTCGGTATTCTGCAGTTAACTGCTTAAAGCGGTAAGAAATCTATATTATGAGACGAAACTCAAGCGGCACGTGACCTGCCACTGACTGCAGCATTTAAGACCTCCTCGCTCGCTGGCTCAACTTCGGCTCGGCTATTTATTAGCCCCCATCAGCTCTTCTCCTCCTTTTGCTAAGCGGCAGCCCAGTGCCGCCATTTCTGGGCCCTGGAAAGGCTAAATAGGCTAATAGTATCAAGTGAAAAATGTTAAATTGTTTAGTAATATCAACAAATGTATGAACCTGTAGTACAAGTTAGTAACTGGTTTCTAGCCAATATAAGTTTTATTATATATAGCTATTAGAGACTTATAGACAGATCGCTATCGGCTTGCAACCTTTATAAACAGCATCTGAATAGACTGCGGGGTGACTTGATAAACTAATGATAAGTTTAAGTAATTTAGCGATTATCCCTATTATTCTCATGGACGTTGTGTGTAACGTAGCGCCTATAGGGGTAACGTGGGAGCGAAGACAATGTAATGCCACCTGATATACAAGAAAAGCCAGAAGACAAAGCTTTATGGCTTCGAGAGCACAGTCAAAGGCCCGATGATGAGGAAGCTCGAGATGCCTAAAGTCCAGACGAGTGTTCTTTTGGTGGCTGCCTTCGTTCCCGGATCCCACCGCGGAGGATGACACTCCGAAATGAGTTTTGCCCGACGAATCAAGTTGCAGCTTGCAAGCCAGATGTGTCAGGAATCACACAGAAACAGCGTTCATCTGAGTCGCGACTATAAGCTTTACAATAAGGAAGGCCCGTGCTAACAAGACACAACAATCCTCTGACTGGAGTCATTGGATATTATTACCAGGAGAAACAATAATGTTTTTCCAGGTTCCTCCATTTCTGGACCGTGGCGTGTTGTCCCCGTCCAGATTCGCCAGGAAGCTTTCCCCTTTGGGCTTTCGGACCTCGACAACCGTCCGTCGACACATTGAGACCACTCAATCTATAATGGAGCATTATAGTACCATCCTCATTGAGGGATGACCAAAATGCTATCGGAGACGTGATCATTCAGAAGTCCTTGCCGTTTCGCCCGCGGAGTGCTTTTATATCTCGCTCCTGGTCGTGCAAGTATCATCTTGGGATCGTCGTGCCTCTTCCTTCATCTTTGTCCAGCCTCAAACAGACGTCAAGCCATCATCCCCGGAGATAATCATGAAGATAGCTACCTCATTCGCGGCCGTCATGGCCTTGGTGCAGAGCGCCTCTGCGCATTACATCTTCCAGCAGCTCACTGTTGGTTCGACCAAGTACCCGGTGTTCCAGTACGTTCGAGAGAACTCGAACTACAACTCTCCTGTCACCGGTATGGCTCTGATGTCCGGTCTACGGAGTAACACACTGACGATTATATGGTATAGAGCTGGACTCCAACGACCTGCGATGCAATGTCGGCGCTTCGGGATCCGGCACGAAGACCGTTGCAGTCAAGGCTGGCGACTCGATCACCTTCACTCTTGACATTGCTGTCTACCACCAGGGGCCCATCTCTGTGTACATGTCCAAGGCACCGGGCTCCGTTGCGTCCTACGATGGCAGCGGTGATTGGTTTAAGATCAAGGACTTCGGTATGCTGCAGGATCAACATCGAGCGAGAGAAGGGCGACTAACGAAGTATGAATAGGCCCGACCTTCAACGGCGGATCTGCGACCTGGCCTCTAAGCAGTAAGTTAACGTTCGCCGCCCAGAGCTGTCTTTCCGTAACCTGACGTATCACCTCTTCAGTCAGCTACACCTTCAACCTTCCCGCTTGCATTGCCAACGGCGAATACCTTCTGCGCATCCAGAGTCTAGCCATCCACAACCCTTGGCCAGCGGGCATCCCCCAGGTAAACGACTTGTATCTGATTCGCCTCAGGTACGCAATAGCTGACATTGGAAACCTTAGTTCTACAGCAGCTGCGCCCAGATCAGCCTTTCTGGTGGAGGTAGCACTGTTCCCACCAACCAGGTCAAGATTCCTGGCGCTTTCAAGGAGACCGACCCTGGGTACACAGCCAACGTAAGACAATATTTTGCCCCTGGTAGACTGAAGCACGTTGACACTTCATCTTTTAGATCTACTCCAACTTCAACAGCTACATCGTTCCTGGCCCTGCAGTGGTATGTCAAACACAAAGCAACCCCATCGTACGTGGATATGTACCATCTAATTTTGATTATAGTTCTCTTGCAACGGTGCTGGCGGCGGCAGCGGCGGTGGCAGCAACCCTCCCACTACCACCCTCCAGACCTCTACCCGGACGTCCACACAGACGCCTCCTCAGCCCACCCAGCCTTCTGACAACGTAAGTTTTATCTCTATGGCTGTTAACTACCAAGTGCTATGTCGGGATGATGAACATGTGCTGACTTGATGCAGTGCGCCACTCTCTGGGCCCAGTGCGGCGGAAGGGACTGGACGGGTGCGAAGTGCTGCGCTACTGGAACCTGCAAGGCGCTGAACGATTACTACTCCCAGTGCACCCAGTAATATCCTGGTTGAAGTTGAGATTGCTCGTTGTCTGAAGGTCGCGGACTCTACCAGTCGCATCTTGTGATTGGGAACGGCGGCGACTCGGAACATCATCTCATGTACATAGCTTCTATAGTTTGTCTGGACAAGAGCTTATAAGACGTCATGTTGTCGAGAGCCGATTGTCATGCGGCCAGTGGCAATGAAATTGTATGTGTAAAGGTGGGCAAGCACCGAGTGAATATCTCTGTGGGGTGAATGCGTGCGCTGATCTAGGTATGCCATGGATAGTTTTCCACTAGCGATTCGTAACTCCCCAGGCAAAAACAGCCCTACCTAACTTGTGATCCCAATTCTCCTTGCAACGTCCGATTTCCTGGATAGCAGAACAGAGCACAGCGGTGTACGGCCTCAAAACGCAGTTGTAATTCTTCTTTTTGCCCCAGACCATCTATTCCGACGGTAGTCGGGAAGAAGTACTTGAGAAGGCGAACCACCCTGTGTCAAGCAACTTACGTGATCGCCTTAACACATGAAGGGATGGTCGTACAGCCCTTACTAACAGAACCGGAAAAGGACCCGTCGAATCCAGTTCCCCAGATACGAAAGGCCTCGCTTACTATTTCTGTGCCTCTTCTTCTGCACAATGCAACCGTCCCTTTGAGCCTCAACTGGCTCGCCGAGTGGTTGAAAAGTCGCCGGCTTACCCGGACTATCTTGCTTCTGACGCCTTTGAACCTATCGCAGAGCGTAATGCCCCACGCGGTAGGAATTGGTGGCTTTGCAACGGCTAAACCCCATATCGCTACAGTTTCCTGCAGGTCCGACATGAACACAGGCTGAATTGATACTTGGCAGATTCGAGTAGGTTTCTCAATGTTTCAGCTCACTTGACGTCTGCAATGGGATGTGGAAGACCGTATCTATACCTCAAGTAGAATTGCCAAGAAGCCCACCAAAGAACTGCTGTTTCTGGTGCAAGAGGGGAAGTTTCAAGGTGAAGGTGCCCATGCATTGTGCTTTATGATCGTTACAATATTTAAGCAGGCCAAGGAGGAATATATACATCTCATAAACGCAGAACATGGTCTCCGCCCGGTAACACCATACAGTATGCACCTCGAGGACGCTATCCTGCAGCTGGAATTATCGGCCGCCTCTTATCTAGCCGCAAAAGACAGTTAGGCAAACTCAGGTTGCCTGACACAAGGGAGCGTTATGATAGAAATGTTACGGAAAAATGAGAGGGGGGGTCTCGTTCTCATCCTGCAGTCGCTATTCTCGGTCAAGCGGAACACGCCTGAGCGGCTCCCGACTCTTGAGAGTAGGTTGAGCCTCTCCCGTGCGTATTCAGTTGCCAACAGGGAAAGTGCTCTGAGTCACTGAGCCGGAACCTGTATCAATAACAACCTGAACACCAGGCAGCGCCTTTGCCTCATTGTACGACCATTGCTGGGAACCTGTAAAAAGTAATCAGCGCATATTCTTTCACAGACCAATGACTGATCCAACTCACTATTTGGTCCTTGGGCTCCAATGGTGCACC
This sequence comes from Fusarium nurragi, assembly GCA_012977755.1. NCBI lineage: Eukaryota > Fungi > Ascomycota > Sordariomycetes > Hypocreales > Nectriaceae > Fusarium > Fusarium nurragi. The sequence goes on from JAALXI010000063.1 coordinate 33,500, forward strand.
TGGCACCCTTATCAAGGGCCTCAAAGTACTTGTAGGTGACAACGTTGGGTCTTGCTTCCTCGAGAATCACGAGAAAGTGGTAGTACTGGGTGCTGTCTCCATAGCGAGAGACATACCACTCGACACAGAGGGAGCGGGAGGGGGCCTGGCCGGTAATTTCGTAATAGATTCCTTGGGGAGTGTCCTTGTAGATGTACAGATCGCACCAGAACGGAAGCAAAGTGTAAGCGGGGAGACCGCCGCTTCGACAGGGCAGGGGCTGATAGCTGTATGATCGGTCACCTGTATCGAGACTGAGGAGACCGTTGATAGACACGAAGACATTGGTGGACGAATGGCCGTAGATCGTGACAGGGAATGAGCAGACGATGGGGTAAAATATGTCATCGAAGTTATCCGAGGCACCACCCAAGCTACCCACGATCGGGATGGGGTTTGAGAGAGTCTAGAACAATTAGCACGTTCTGGGTGGATCTTTGAGCGTAAGATGTATAGCTAACCACGGTGTTGGGCAGTTTAGGCTTGTTGGCCTCTTCGAGCTGGAGCTTGACTCGCTCCAGTTCAGCTTCCGCTGCCCGCTTGGCCTCCTCCTCGGCCTGCAGCCTTCTTTGGACATCCGCGTCATGGTCGTTAGCGGCATCGACCTTAGTCTGCAGGTCTCTGATAGACTCCTCAGAGAGTCGCTTGGCCTCGTTGGCTGCCTCCAGTCGCTGGTGGTCCTCAAGATCGTGTGCACTCAGCTCTTCAATCTTGTCCTGGAGTGCCTTTTGTGTGTCCTGGGTCGACTTCTGAAGGTCGTCGAGTAACTTGAGCTTCTGGTCTCTTTCCTCTTGGGCGCCAGCCAGACTGGCTTCAAGGGTGACAATAGCACTAGTTTTCTGGGCAATAGCCTCGTTGGCGTCCGATAGGTTACTGTTCGCTTGGTTGAGAGACTCGTTGAGGGTTGCCACCTCCTGCTCCTTGGAGGACAGTTGAGCTGTGGTGCTGTCAAGACTGGTGGAGAGCTCAGTATTAGTTCTGTTCGAAGCTGCGAGTTGCTCCGTAAGGGTACTGATCTGCGCCTCCTTGTCTGCGCAGTTCTTCTTGCACGTGCTCATGGTCTCTTGGGCGATGCTGAGATCGTGCTGAGTCGAAGTGAGCTGCTGACTCTTCTCATCCAGCTCAGCCTGCAGAGCTGCCTTCTGCTGGAGAGCCCTTTGGAGTGAATCATGGGCTGCATCAAGGGATTCATGGTCCTCTCTGTCGTGCTCCGCCTCTCGTTGCCACCTCTCATACTCTTCAAGAATTGTCCTGTCAAGCTTGCTCTTGAGGCGACTCTCAGCTGTCTTGGACTGCCGGAGAGCTTTCTCAGCGCTCCTAAGTTTGTTAGCAAGATCCCTCTCTGCTTTGAGAGCCGCAGCTCGACTATCAGCCAGTCGTTGCTCAAGTTCATGGTTTGTCTTCTCTTGTCCTGCGATGGTCGACTCAAGCTGTTGAACAACGTGAGCCCGATTACGCAGCTGTTGGCGAAGAAGTGTCATGTCAATAGCATCGTTTCCGATGGTGTCGATAGCAGCATGAAGCCGTTCCTTCAAAATCTCATAGTCCTGCTCACAGGTTATCAAACGGTTCTTTTGATCTGTGTGAGTGAGAATTGGAAGCTGCTTACCTCGTTCAGGTGGCCAGCGCGGTCAATGAAGGCGGCTGCCCAGGCCAAGTTGTCAGCAATGTTATCAGCAAATGGCAAAGCCTTCGTGATGCGTTCTACGGCGGGCTCTTCTGTGGGCAGAGTGCACTCGAAAGTGACTTCCTCGACCGCTGCCTGGGCTGGAGCGATAATAGTCCTGCCATAGCTCAGTCGCAGATTCGCGAGAAGAAGGGGACAGAACTGACTGAGACTGAGACACTGTGGTCTTGTTTTTGCGATGGTGAACCATTGTGGCGGAGGCTCCTGAGCTGTAATGAACTGGCTAGAGGTAAAATCTGCTTGATAGTTGAGACTTGGCAGTGATGTCTGAGTTGGACTTGGTTTAAGAATGGACTTGATGAGCGTGGAACCATCTCATATTTATAAAACCGTCCAAGGCATGAGGGTACTGATCCAAGCGTACCCATATCATCACTAAGCCAATCAACCTCGCGACATGCTTCCCCCTCCAGTCGGCGTTTATGGCCGTGCCAAGAGCCGTCTTTGGCTCTTGAGGACCGTCAACTGTGGCTACCGGAGAACCGGGGTCAGCGCAGGTTGCTAGTGAATATTTACCATCTTCATCGCGTATGAGGATGCTGAGCTCCGTGACGGCAATGCCGGAATGGCATGAAGTTGCAACGGAGGCCAGTCGTCACAGTATCTGCAGTGAGCACGTCTGTAGCACTATGAGGGAACTGGGCTAGTGTCAGCTTGGATGCAACCTGGCGTAGCTGGGCGCTGCTGACGGATCAATAGACCCTTTTTATGCAGAACTCAGCTTCACGCAGCAGCATCTCAGCTTTCTGCAGCGTGACGATCTTGGCCATTTAGAGAGCGCATGGGCCGTCTGCAGGGTCTACGCCACGACATTACACTTTGTTATTGGTTTATGATAATGCGAGATGCTTACAAAACCCTGGTGCTGACAGCAACCTCTACTCTTCGTGTTGCAAGGCATGAACATGCCCGATGTTTCAATATTTGCCCGCTCTTATTAGGTCTATTGGTTTATTGCAAGGTGAGATACGAGATGTCTAGTAAATGCCGGTAAAGTCTAATTGTTCCATCTGCCAGCGGTCAAAAAAGTCAAATACGGCGAAATCCTCATCTGCAAATAATTGCTCATTATGCTCATCCTGAGCTATTGCCAGGTCCGACTGCGTTGGAGGTGGCACATGTCCGCCATGTGTGGTATGACCATCGGAAATAGGAGGCACTGGGTTGATCTGCTCAATGTCGCTCAACGATGACACATGGAGCTTGTTCTTTGACAATACCATCTCGAATGCGGGCAGGGCTCTTTTTACAGCTGGAGTGTCTTGTATCTGGCCAAGAGCGAGCATAGTATGCTGGATGGATATGCGAGACATTGAGCGGATGAGACTCGATTCTGAAGAGTCCAGAGCGGATTCAATATGTAGTGCTAGAAGGGCTGTAATGGTGGTAATGCTGTAAAATATTGATCAGATATCCTATCGAAAGAGGGTTAGGGAAGACGAGACAGTCACATACAACGTGGTTGGCAGTTGCCGAATCGTATTGTTAATCAATACTCGCTTGACGATTGTGTCAAGCTCGAAGATGGCAGGTCGAAACCGCTGCTGCGCCCATTCACGCACGTTAGCATCGCAAATCTTCCATCGCCCACGGCGCAACAGGCGGCAAATGATGCATTCAAATCTGTAGCTTGTGGTGAGGGCCTCGAGAAGGAAGATTTCGCCGTCAGGAAGGGAAGTGCCTAGCTGCATTTTGACAGGGAGGGACGCCCGCCAGCTATCAAGCGGCTGGATCAATTTGTGAAGATCTTGCGGGGATTCTCTTGTGATGGCGGATATTAAAGTTGCAACTAATGGACAATTTAGCTCAATCAATGTGCTGAGTTATGTCACTTACAAATTTGGGCCAACTCGCAGTGTGCGATGAGAGAAGCCTTTTGATGATGAGGTGTCGGAGATAATAAGTCGGGAGCTTGTTGAATATCTTCTGATTCCCAATCATCATCTGTAAGAGGCGTAATCGGAGGTGCATTTGCCAGCAACCGCAGGTTCTGGGTATTGATAAAGAAATGGAAGATGTCCCTGTTCTTCAGACTGTCAACGCGCGGTCTTGCATCACAAATGGTTGTATGAACTGACATGAAGATGCCACCAGATTCGCCGATAAAGCTTTTGCGTGCCATCATCGCGAAGACATCTGTAGACTGTCAGTAGTGTGCCAGTGCCCAATCAGGTTGTCTCACGCATTGTGTATGCCCAGCTTGGAGGCACGACGGACCGAGTTGTGGAACCAATACTGGAAGTCTCTGTCGGACGGGTGGTCGAGTATAATGGCCCCAAGGATTATGGATCCCTGCAGCAGGGAGAGCGAGCCGCCTTGGCACTGGAAATCGTGAAAAAGCTTTGCCTTTGAGAAGAAGGATGTGTGTGCGGTCGAGCGATCAGGATATCCGCATCCTACTATTACTTCTATGGGGACATAGAGACTTGCGGCGGTTGACACGGCGTGGAGCAAGAATAAGCAGCAGCTTCCAGATCGGTAGTTCTCGATGAATTCTCTCCTGTTGAGAATTGGGGCGAAAGGGTGTACGTAGTCAAAATACGCCTTGACGATGGCGTCCCTACAATGTTGTTAACAATGCTAGTTGCCTATGAAAGATGACATTGGCAGCAAATTACATGTATCGCTGAGGAGGAAGCTCAAACACCTTTTTCTTTGCGAGATACTCGTTATCGATGTCGTCTAGCTGCAGTGGCGGGTTCCAACGCCGTATCTGGTTGTCGAAGCTATCATCATGCCCGGCATTCGAATTAGAGTCGCTTGCAATGCTATGGGCGGCAGCACTGTCGTTGACTGTGTCTTGGAGGATATTTAGGTAGAGAAGATCAGGCTGAGTTTGGCGCGGTGGGTGGTGGTCTCGCGAGATAGGGCTGTCGTGTCGCACGGAGCTTGCTGCATGGCTCGCGTGGATGGACTCATCAGCATGATCAGACTGGGCACTGTCTGTTGTATGCCGAGATGCATTTGACGTAGATTGCTGCGTAAGAGGCTGATACCCGTTGTGTCAGTTCACAGGGTACATGCCATAGTAGAGCGCACAGAATAACAGTAGGCTAGATGGAATATCCGGTAGAACAAACTTACCGATATGAGTGAAACATCGCCGACCTGTATATTTCTCCGTGATCTGACGTGCCCAGCATCCCGCCCTTGTCTGAATAAACTATCAGCAAACATGTTCAAGCGCAAACGGAGATTGTAGGAACGAACAGCGTACGGCGCTTTCGCGTCGACAAGACGCATTCTTGCGGACATTCCCTGCTGACGCAGCTACCGCAGGGCAACCCCACGACAGCAGCATTGCACTTGATCTTGCGGGCTCGACAGGGCACGCAGGCCTTGCTGGTCTTTGGCGAAGACGGCGTCCGAGGCATGAGGGGCAAATCTGGGGAAAATACAGAGCGAGTTTATGCTTTTGTTTGTACGTGTTGCCCAAATGATCTGGCTGACTTCGGGGTTTGATTGAAGCTGATGAGGATGGCTTGACAATTGCCGCGGGGTTTTGGGTCCGGGTTTTTGGGCCGGGTTTTGGGGGCCGGAGATAACAAGCATTATATTCCCGGCCAAAACCCCGCGGGTGAACTGAATAATGATACTGCCCCGATCCCTAATCCCGATGTTAATATTCTCTCCTTTAAAAGTTCGTGACCATGATACATTACAACGCCCTTCTCCTGCAATCATAGAACATCGATACATCATCAACTATGGCTATCAACCACTTCTCCGGGTCTGCCTCGTCATCCTCCGACACCACCGCCAACAACACCATTACCAACGGCACTATCGCCCATAACCTTTGTACAAGTGAGCCCACCGTCAAACAGAAGTTACCAGAGAATGGTATGCCCCAGCCTCTATCGCAAACCGTGAGTCAACAGAATGGCTTCACTAGAACGCTTCTGGACCAAAAGTACCCCGGTAACGGCACAAAGGAGTCTCCCTATCTTGTCAACTTCCTTCCCGCTGATCCTCACAATGCCCTGCTGTTCCCCAAGTGGACAAAGTGGGTGTTCACCTTCCTTCAAGCCCTAGCGACTCTGGCCACAACGTTTGCCAGCTCAGCATATTCTGGGGGCATCAAACAGGTTATCCGCTCCTTTGGCGTGTCTGAAGAGGTAGCCACGCTTGGGATATCTCTCTATGTACTTGGCTTTGCATTCGGGCCTCTCGTCTGGGGACCTCTCTCCGAACTTTACGGCAGGCGAAAGATCTTCTTCCTCACCTTCATGGCCGCAACAGCCTTCAGCGCCGGAGCTGCCGGGGCGGGTTCAATCCCAACCTTGCTTATGCTTCGATTCCTGTCTGGTTCTATCGGATCTGCGCCTTTCTCCAATGCGCCAGGCGTAATTGCAGACATGTTCGACAAGTCTGAACGAGGATTGGCCATGTGCATGTTCTCCGGCGCACCGTTCCTGGGGCCTGCTCTAGGTATGCTCATGTTTGAGCGGCAGCACTTGGTCAATAGATTGCTAACGAAGACTAGGCCCCATCGTTGGCGGCTTTCTCAGCCAGGCTGCAGGTTGGCGATGGCTCCATGGACTCATGGCTGCATTTACTGGCCTCACATGGATCACGACATCGATATTCGTCCCAGAGACGTATGCTCCTTATATCCTCCGCAAGCGCGCCGAGAAGCTTTCAAAGCTTACAGGCAAGACATACATCTCTACTCTTGACGCCGACAAACCACCAAGCTCGGCTACCCACCAGCTCAAGGTCGCTCTTACTAGGCCGTGGCTACTCTTGTTTAGAGAGCCCATCGTCCTGGTCACTTCGATCTATATATCAATCATCTATGGTACCATGTACATGTGTTTTGCAGCCTTCCCCATCGTCTTCCAGAAAGGGCGAGGCTGGAACCAAGGTATAGGTGGCCTGGCATTTACTGGAATCGTTATTGGAGTGATCCTTTCTATTATTAGCTTTGCTTTTGAAGACAAGCGATATGCCCGTGCAGCTCATAAGAGAGGTGGCCCAATGGAGCCAGAAGACAGATTACCGCCAGCCATGATAGGCTCTGTTCTGATTCCACTTGGTCTTTTCTGGTTCGCTTGGACTACTTTCCCTAGTGTCCACTGGATTGTCCCCATTATTGGTACCGTCTTCTTCGCGTGGGGCCTTGTGCTAGTCTTCATGGCACTCTTGAACTACCTCATCGACTCTTGTAAGCTTCTCCCGCCAGACTAGAGACTGTCCCTCGCTAACCAAGGTCAGATGTCATCTTCGCTGCGTCCGTCATGGCGGCAAACTCAGCCCTCCGATCCCTCTTCGGTGCTGCCTTTCCTTTGTTTACAAGGCAGATGTATGAGAGACTCGGAGTCCACTGGGCGAGTTCAATACCCGCTTTCCTTGCGTTGGCCTGTGTCCCCTTCCCCTTTTTATTCTTTAGATATGGCCGTAGAATACGCATGAATTGCGAATACGCAGCTGAGGCGGCTACTGTTCTCGAAAAGATGCGAGCTGAACACGTCAGTACCACTGCGGACGACGCTATGGTCGAGGCTGAGGAACTCTGGAGAGCTAGAACACATGCCAGTCATGTATCAGGCCATGGCCAAGGCCATACTGATAGGACTCTGTGTCCCAGTCGCACTATTTAATGGTCACGCTTAAAGAGTTGAAGTTATCATATATCATAAACCTTCTTTGAAACATTAGAACTAATGTTTATTAATTCCTCTTTTTTATATTGTAGCCCCGGTTTAACTGTTCTCTCCCTGCAACAGACCATCGAAGCGAGGGTGGAAAGGCTACATCGCGAGAATCGTGACTGCTATGAGGTCAGCTGCAGCGAATATGAGATGATTGAGAAGCGGAAGGATATGAAGTAGGGAAGCGAGCATCGCAGTATCCATGGCGATAAGAGAGCTGGAAGACTGGACTCGATCTCGCAAATCAAGATGCTGTCGGCAGTGAAATCCTGAAGCTGAGGAGAAGTAAATGGAACTAAAGAAAATGGAGCTATAGAGACTATAGGTAGTTGAGATGGTCACGATTAATAATCTGGCCTCTTAGTTCAAAGGCCTCTCTGGTTTTTCCCCAAACAAGTAAAAACCAGCTTACATCTCCGTCAGCATACATATGCCCTCAGCTTACCTCCTCCATTAGCTTGCACCTTCCTTCGGCTTACAGGGTGCAGGGGGGTTAAAGGGCAATTCCAGCCACAGCATCGGTACCGTTGCCACTACAGGAATAGCAACGACAAGCTCATTGGTACTCTCGACGGATCAGAGATGCCGAGACGTTACTGGGACAGATCGATGACTGGCCTGCTCAGAGATTAGACGGTACGATATATCAGTATAGCCCCGCAACCTGTACATCCTCAAAACAATTATAAGCCTAGGCATTATCTGGAAGTCGCCGGTCGGGATGATGTCACAAAGTTGTTATATAAAGCTTAGGTAAAGGTGCATTAAATGTTGTTACTCACTCTTAATACCACTGTCATTTTTTCGTGTCTATATTCTGTCAATCCATTACCTGACACTGACGTTTCTTTTATTGTGTAACATAGTAGACGTGATGGGTACCTGGTACTACTATCTCAGTCAGAGCACTTTGTGCGCTGTGACTGCGGTGTCCTTTTATGTAAACCACCTAAACTTCTAGTTCACCCATCCTAGGCTAACTAGACTCCCTTCCAGATCTTTGCCCTCGTCTCCTACCGCCTTCTCTTCCATCCTCTAGTAGAATACCCTGGTCCAGTTTTGGCAAAAGTAACAAACTGGTATGCTGCTTTCTACATGTGGAGGGGCGATCTGCACCTGAAACTATGGGAGATGCACCAGAAATACGGTAACAATCAGAAGTTCTACTCTTCGCATCCATCCTTACAGTGATTCACAGGAGAGACTGTTCGCTTCGGACCAAATTCAATATCTGTGGACTCCAGAACCGCCATGGTAGAGATTTATGGTGCCCGGGCAAATGTTAGGAAAGTTGATTCCTACGCCGTCATGAGCCCAAGCAGCCGCATAGTCAACACAGTCAGCTCCATCGACAAAAAGGTCCACGCCTTCAAAAGGAGAATTCTAGCACAGGTCTTTACTGACCAGGCCTTGAAAGGGGTTGAGGAGCGCGTTTTAAGTCATATACGCTACTTTTGCCGTGAGATTGGAGCGAATAGCCGTGCGAATGATTCAGAACCAGGAGACGTCCAACCCGGTTGGGGCTCTGTACTCAATATAGCAGATATCTCGGACTATCTCGCGTTCGATGTCATCAGCAGTCTCTGCTACGGGGAAAGTTTCGACATGCTTAGATCCTCAGCTTTGCGCCACTTCCCCAGCATCGTGTCCGTTATCAGCCGTCGCAATGCAATCGTCAGCCTCACCAGCCCATACTGAAAAGTAGTTAAACCGACTGATGTCCATCTAGTGTTTTGTTCAGCCCACAGTCTGGCGCACCAAACTCGACCATCTCTTTCTCGCCCCGCTCTCTGCTCAGCTGAAATCCTTCAGGGCTTTGATTCGAGACAAGACCGAGAGACGTGCGAACCTCGCCAGTGGGATGATTGAAAAAGACTTTTTCCACTATATGCTCAATGCCAAAGATCCGGAAACTGAGAAGGGATTCAGTGACAAGGAATTGTGGTGCGAGTCTTTGTTGCTTATCATAGCAGGTATGTTTCCCTACCTCTAGTCGCCAGCAATATTTTCTGATGACGATAGGGTCCGATACCACAGCCGTAGCCCTCAGCGGCGTATTGTTCTATCTGCTTCACAATCCCGAGGCTCTTGCTCGGTTGATCCAAGAAGTTCGTTCATCCTTCTCTAATGTCGAGGAAATCAGATCGGGGCAGCGTCTCAGTTCTTGCAATTACCTTCGCGCCTGTATTCAAGAAGCTCTTCGAAGGTCCCCTCCCGTCGCCGTGCTCGCTCCTCGCCTGGTCCTTCCAGGTGGCATCAGAGTTGGTCAAAATCAATTTCCTGAAGGTACAATCATCGGCACTCACATCTACACTATTCATCACAACAAATCCTACTTTCCAGAGCCATTTAACTATAAGCCAGACCGTTGGATTGTCGATGTGGACGAAGGCCGGCCAAAGGAAAGCGTGTCACTAGCACAGTCTGCTTTCTTTCCCTTCAGCACTGGCCCTAGGTCTTGTGTCGCGAAGAATATGGCATGGATGGAACTTACCCTTACTGTTGCTCGAACACTCTATCTCTACGATATTAGACTGGATCCGAACCATCGTCATGGAAAGTCTCCAGGGTGCGTTGCATGTCTAGGAAAGGGGCATGCGTTTGAGTATCAACTCAAAGGCTGGATGACTGCAGGGAGAGAGGGTCCATTGGTTCAGTTCAAGCCTGGCAAAACCTGAGAGGGTAGAAACTAAGTAATATTCTTTGCTAGATTAGAGTTAGTCACTCTCGTTGTGTTCTAGCCAGATGAAGTCTGTCCTATAGCATAAATTTGTATCGTGATCAGTGGTTTTCTGGAAGTCTTAACTCTTGATCTGAGGTTGTTGCTGAGGCAACTGTGAAGTTAACCCCGGTCTAGCAATGGGTAGAAGACTCTGTCAGCATTAGGCAACAAAGTATTCTTGGTCAATCTGAGCCCGTGATTGTAATTCATGACTTGAGATCGTCCCCCTGGGGGCCAGTTCCATCTTGCTGCCCTCATTGAAAAGCCCAGTGGGAAAAACTGTAGCAGCCATTCGTAATAGTAACCAGATGAGTTGCTGTTATAATATTATGTACTAGCGACGTATGACAACTTGTGGCAAGTAACCTGCAGCTTAGAATGCTTACTTTGTAGTTCCAAGTCCACTGTGTCAAGAGCAAGGCAGAGAGAAGGGGCAAAAAGAGTGGTTCCGCCCGGGATTGAACCGGGGACCTTCTCGGTGTTAACGAGATGCCATAACCAACTAGACCACGGAACCTATTTTGATTGGTTGGTGATAATCTGTTTGTAACCTCCATCACTTTCTTTTCCCCCCGTTTCATTTAAATTGTGCTCTATTTATCATTCCCTCTGTTATACTTAATGTATTTGGTGACTCCTGAGAACTATGTACATTTGAGTGCCAACACGAACACTGCGGCATATGTCCCTTGAAGGCTCACCTCACCATGGTAGTATGCCCGGGATAGCATCTCGTGACATTTTTACAGAAAGGTTGGATAACCGTACTTCGTTGAACGCTGCCCATCAGTGGAGGACTCACTGACACAACCTTTTGAACTGTAGCGTTAAAGTGGCAAAGCTTATTTTTGCTCTCGAAACATTATTGGCCACTGTTGTAATAACCATAACAAGCATAATCTCGGCTTACCTCGATCGGTTAATGTCGCCGTGCCAACTTATGACATGGATCTGAGCGGCCAGGGTACACCAACCTGCCAGTGTCTTGCTTAGGACTGTGCAAAATGTATCTTCATCGTGAATGATACCGAACTTGTGCGTCGAAACAGCATTTCCACCAACTGCCAACGATGTTAAGCGAGATATAGGGACTTGATTCAATGGGTGGGACTCTATACCCTGTGCCTGACATTCAGAGCGCATATGAATCAAATACTTGGGAGTTAAAATCACGAGATGAAAGACCGGCCCTATCTCTGTTAATTCCGTCAGCTGTGGTTAGTAACCGGAGTTAAGACTGGAAATAGTTCTGAAACTCAAACCGCTCTCTGGCCCCTTGAGGCCTGGGGTGTTTTACCCCCCCTTATATCAATCATTAGACCAGTCAAAACCAATGACCAGGCAAAGCATAACATATGATTGATCCATGACTTGGAGGGACGGGCAGAAAGGTACTAGAGACTGCGGAATACAGTATCCTGGTATAGGGCTAATGCAATACACATTATCAAGTTTCATGGAGTTAAGGATTATCTCCGCCGACCATCCAGATATATACCTACCTCTATTAATTCCGGTAGTATACCCAATCCCTGATCGCTAAATCTGAGACTGACAACACTGACCACCATTCCAATTCAATAACTCTTATATATTAGAGCTATAGAGCAATAAGGCAGTATCAGACAAACAAACCTTCCAGAATCACTCTCACCCTTTATCCTTTACTTACCTCTGTGTCCTTTACCTCTTCTTATATATCATTATGTCTGCTCAGGACCCTTCCCTGAATAACTGGCCTGCTGTGGCTAGCTATGTCTCCACGCGCAAAGATACTTACCCCTTCATTGATCCCGCCAAAGCCGACCTGACGGGCCAGTCCGTCTTGGTTACAGGCGCCTCAAAGGGCATCGGCAAAGCGACCGCAATCAGCTTCGCCATCGCGGGCTGCTCGAAGGTCCTACTCGTCGCTCGATCGGACATGGCTGATGTCGAGGCAGCCGTCAAAGACGCCGCCAAAAAGGCAAACCGGCCTTTGCCACTGGTGCTTTCCATAAAGGTCGATATAACGTCAGAGGAGTCGGTGCGAAAAGCAGCCGAAACCGCTGCAGACATACTTGACGGCAGCCTCGACATTCTGATCAATAATGCCGGCAACTTGGAGGAGTGGGTTCCCATCGCCGAGTCCAAGCCGAGCGAGTGGTGGTGGACTTGGGAAGTCAACATCAAGGGCACCTACCTCGCCACCCGCTTTTTCTTGCCGTTGTTGCTCAAGTCACAAACCAAGACCCTCGTCAACATTACCAGCGGCGGTGCCCACGCTCTGTTCCCCGGTGCATCAAGCTACCAGACGACCAAGTTTGCTCTCTGCCGCTTCACCGAGTTCATAGACAAAGAGTATTCCCAGCAGGGTCTCATTGCCATCGCAGTCCATCCGGGTGCCGTCAAGACTGAGCTTGCCACGAACATGCCTCCAGACAGGCAGAATGTCTTGACCGATACGCCCGAGCTGGCTGCCGACACGCTGGTCTGGCTTTGTCGTGAGCGACGCGATTGGCTCTCAGGCAGATTCGCCTCTGTGAGCTGGGACATGGAGGAACTGGAGCAGAAGAAACAGGATATCCTTGAAAGGGACCTCTTCAAGTTTCGTGTGGTGGTTTGAGTATCACAGTATGCTCTTTAGTACTCTTGCAGCGCTTTCTCTTTGACCTCGAAATGATGTCTGGAGATGTCAAATGGGTTCTTGAGCTCACGATCCAAACAATTCTCTGTAAATTCTGACACGAGAAAATTACTTGATGGTAGAGTTCCTAACTTTGTAAGAAAAAAGGTATTTCTGAGTGATGAGAAATAGAATAAGAAATCCAAATCTCAAACATTTGTCCCAACCTTGTGAAGATAGTTCGCGTCATATTATCGGCTGGGGGCTAAACCAATGACTCCAGGGTAGTTTAAGTGATTTCTCCCGAGCAAGACACAAAGACGAGGATTCACTAGATAGGGTAAGGATGGAGAAAAGCCAATCTCCCTTATTTATAAGTCTGATTTCCTTGGTAAAGGATCCTATGAGCTGATTAATTTTGTTCTAGCAGCACATCCCTTATAGAGGATTTAATTACAGACATTCCGTGGTCTCTCAATGTCTCACCGATGGTAACTATGGCTTCTTTAATCACTGCAGAGACTAGGTAAGCTAATAATATTCTTATGAACTAGATTTAATTGAAGGGAGAAAAAAGACAAGTGCCAGTCGCTCGTCATTTCTGGCTTGGTATAGCGGGTAGTGACATGATGCCTGAGGCACTAGATCGATCTCCACGGGCCGATCCCGTCCGTATCCCCGCAGCATATCCCTAGCAATAGATCTCGTAAATGATGTGTCATTTTTACCATCATACACATAGATACCTGGCCTGGTCAAACGCAGACTTCGACCTGTTATAGTTCCTTACCCAACCCACCTGAAAACTCAGCCGGCTAGATTACGTAGTGCATCCGAAAGTCAACAAAACCTCAAACACCTAGTGAGCAAACGGAAAGGCCATGTGCATTTCCGCTACAACAGACCAAGCCCCATTACCACAGGCCATTCTCGCAGGAGCCGCAGTTCCCGCGAGCAGCTCTGCCTTCAGCTTCGAGCGGATATCGGTCCTTTTCCAGATTCCAGAACCCGGGCCCGGCAGTCGCCAAGACGGGTGGAGACTACCAGATCGGGATAGCCTGTGGATGGACCCGTGGATCAAGGGGTAATGGAGATCATCCAGGCAAGACAAGTTATATCCTTCACCAAACCCGCCGGTCACAGCTGCCAAAACTTCACCGAAACTTAGCACTCAGCTGTATGTGACTACTGGAAAATCTCACGTGGTTGATTGACGCTGGACTGTATGCTAAAGCAAGCCTCGACCATGTCTGTAGAGACCCCGTATCATTACCTAGAGTGGGAATTGCTGAGAGGCTAGGAAAGAGAGTTTGGGGGCTTTTAGTTTCCCTTGCTACGTGACTCGTGTAAATGGTTGCCATCAGGTCATAACTACCGGTTGCCCCCTGGTCATTCGCACGGATCCCGTCATCAATTTCCTAGAATCGGTACACTCGCTAGATGCCCACATACGTCCGCGACGGAAAACTTTGCGGGCGAGTGGACGACAAGATCTCGTCGATTGACCAGACAATGTACCATGCAGTGGCATTTGCACAAAACAGAAAAACAAAGGTAATCAACCTGAATCTGCCGAGCAGAGCACAGATAGCGATAGTTTTGTTTCAATCCCCTGAGCTTCCCTGAGTCTCTTGGTCCAAACAGGCGACGTCTCAGAGCGAATTGCACATATTGCGTGATTCCTCCGTTAAGGAGCAACAAACTTGTAACATGTCGCACTTTAAGAAAGCGTCGGTACGATCTCCGGTCCAAATGCAACCCCAATCTGTGGAGTGTTGCATTCGGCGTCCTCGGCATGTGAGTCCCATCCGGAGAATTTATTGGTCAAAGTGTTGGACATTCACGATCAAATCGGTCAATACTCGGGCATCACTAATTTCTCTGCAGTCCTCAACATTTGGAAGATATCCATTCTTTCTACCAAGTTGTCCTCCGACCTTCCGGGGGAGGCACGGAGCGGCCGGGACGGGAGAATCAATTAGAGTCCCACATGGTTTCTTCCACGTGGTAAGAGCATGAACTGACTCGCCGGTCAATTGAGCCGGCAGAGGGCGACTGGCAAGACTTGTGCTGTAAGCAGAAAGGTTTGGCCCGTTGGCGTCGGGGGGCGTTCTGTCTCGCCTTTTATGGGTAGCGCTGGTAGCCGGGCGTCGTGAAAGCGCTGATGCTAGCGAATGACGGGAAGACGAGGGATAAAATTCCGTGGTCTTAGAAGTAATTGTCACGGCAGTTGTGTAAGCCTTTACATTAGTTACAGCCACCTTGACTTCTTTGAAATCTTCTGCACTATGCAAATCATCAGATAGAGCGTCATGAAAACTCCGGCTAAGTGTCCACTACTCGCATGTTTAGATCCATAAATACTCAGGACACTTTCGTGTAAACTAAGCCGGCACTTGTCCGAATTATTGTTCTCGTGCTCTTTGCTATACCGCAGCTAGTTCACGAATATGCAGTCATTGACATGGCTCTGATTTAATCTGCCGGTATCGTGGCCCAGGGTCGACCACCAGTTGGGCCAAGATGCATGACTCAGGTGGCATCAATTTACTTCGGATTGCGCTTTGACAGGACCTGAGCAGTAGCGTCAGAGGTTGGTTACAGAAAACACTGAGAATTCCTCAGGGTGAAAGAAAAGGTCCCACCCAGTTCATACCAAACCCCGTACTACTTCTTTAGCTCACCCCCTAGCTTGCCCACCAGCCTTGACCATAACATTCTCGTGTCAGGCAACTCTGAGGCCCCGCAGGCTATCGAGACTTAGTTTCCCGAAGGATAAAAGTGTACCAATGAGATCTCCTACCGGCCTCGGGGCTTGCAACGTCGATCACGGAGATCATCCCTCCACAAGCAGCGGGTCCCCGTTGCTCGGATCTATTATGTGCATGCATATGGAACGCATTGCCCCGAGTCCTTGGGGTAATGCGACAAATTTCGAAAACTTGCGGGGTTGTTTTGTTTCCTTGAAGATCTCCAGGCTTTTAAATGGTAGGTATTGCGGCTCTGCTGCGACCTGCTTGAGATTGAAGGAAGAACAGAAAAGAACGGCACGCTGGTTTGTACGTCACTGTATCTGCACTGAGCAACATGCAATACAGCAACTGAAGGATGCATCTGCTGTTGTTGTTGGTGGCGTGGGCTTGTCTCGTACCGCGGGTGTTCTGTTACGGCGATGCGACACAGCTTCTCACCCAGATCCCCAGCTGCGCGGTAAGTCCAATTGATCCACCGAGAATCACATGGTGCTAATATTCATGTGGCAGACAAGTTGCCTCGTGAGCCTGGTCTCGAATTCGACTTGCGGCCTGGATGTAGAATGTCTCTGCCAGGACCCGAAGCTCAAGACCCAGGTCTCGGGCTGTGTACAGGCCAGCTGCCTCCCCGGAGATGCTCTGAGTGAGTAGCAAGAATTGATCGTGGTCTGCATGGGCTGACAGTATTGCAGAAACGCTGGACGTGACTTCGGTCGCTTGCGACTTTCCCATACGGGACAAGCATCGGAAATTCGATGTGTTGGCCATCGTCCTGTGTTCAATCACGGGGATTGTGGTGACTCTGCGATTCTTTGAGAAGCTGCAGTTCGAGCATAAATTCCGACTTGACGATTATCTTGTCGCTTTCTGCTTTGTACGTCACACTCTCACAGCATTACGGGAACTGTACTTATAGCATTTCGATAGGTGCTTACTCTCACTAACACTATTACCTGCATCTACGGCCGTAAGTAGAGATTCGATCAAAGTTTAACTCCGATCAGGAAACTGACAACGAATGCTAGTTTCTGGAAATGGCCTAGGGAGGGATACGTGGAAATTTAGCCCTGACACCATCACGACCTTTCTCATGGTTTGTCATACTATCCTTCCGCAACCGATATCCTCTGACCGTCTCTAGTACCTCTACATCGGCCAAACGATCTACGCCACCGAAGTATTCGTCACCAAGATCTGCGTCATCCTCTTTTACCTCCGCATCTTCCCCGTCGCCAACGTCCAAAGATTGCTGTGGGGGACCATCGGGCTATCCGTGCTCTGCATGGTTGTCTTCGACGTCCTGGCAATTGCGCAATGTCAGCCGATCAACTTCTTCTGGCAAGGCTGGGATACGCTACACGAAGGACATTGCATAGGAGTCAACGCTCTGGGATGGGCCATCGCTGCAGTGTCCATCATCATGGACCTTTGGATGCTTGGGATTCCCCTCTTCCAGCTGATTAAGCTCCAGATGAAATGGCAGAGGAAGCTCGCAGTAGCCTGCATGTTTGTTGTTGGTACTTTGTGAGTCCTGCAGATCACCGAGATACTTCGTCGACTAACCCTGTGCAGTGTCACCATTGTGAGTATCCTAAGACTGCGGTTCCTGGTAGCTTTTGGCAATTCTTCGAACCCGACATGTAAGCCCATTCATCACCCGTTAGTCACGCAGTTTCTGACAGTATCATAGGGGACAGCTTCGATGCAATCTACTGGACCGTGATCGAAACCAACATCGGGATCTGGTGTGTCTGCATGCCCGATCTCCGTATGCTCATCCGCAAGGCCTTCCCCGTACTCAAGAGCTCAGTGGGCAGCGGGTCAAGCAACCCTCCATACGGATCGAATCCCAGATCAAGGCAGCGGGGACGATCTGTTAACAACGAATCGTTTCATGCGCATGAGACTGTATATAAAGGAAAGTCGGCCCAGGGGCATCGTCCGGATGCTTCATCGAGTACATTAGAATTGGTTGAGTTAAGTACATTTACACATGATACAAGCAGTTTAGTGTAGATAAATACATCCTTTTGCTCATCTTTCCGTGTCTCGATCAATCATTTAGCTGATGAGACATGAACAGCCGTGTAGCCAGGTTTGATGCCGAATTGAACGGAAAGGTGCAAAGCACAAGCCGGAATTAGAGCAAACGTCTCCATTCTGTAACTAATTACCCCTAAGTCCATAAAGCCATTTTCGTCCTCAAATAAATGCCCGTGATCCATTCCCCGACGTGATAATAAGCTGACTCAAGCATACAATGAAAAGACCCCCGAGAAACACAGCACCCGTAATCCCTAGATTTGCGCAACCCTGATTGCAGTGATCTCCCCGTTGGAGCGCTTCTTGATATCCGAGAAAACATGCTCAATAGGCGTCACGTACGTCAAACCACTGTGGGTTGCGGATTGGTTGGGCTTTTGTCCTCTAAACACCAAGCCAACGATGCTGCCTTTGACATCAAAAACAATCGAGCCAGAATCACCAGAGTTGGAGAATGGATTGAATTCCGAGCCTTCAAGGTCGTAGACAAAGGCATACTCGTTTGACATTGGTAAGCCCAAATGTCTATCATCGACCAGGTTGACATCTGACACGAACTTGCTGAAGCTGCCGACAGTCAAGCCACTTGTAGCACCGAACTTCCAGACTGTGCTGGTGACTGGGAGATGACAAGGTACCTGCCTCAGTGGCAGCAGTGATGACTTTTGATCTTTCAAGGGAGTGCCGATGACATTTTTTTCAGGCCTGTAGTCTGGGAAATAATTACACTTGTCCCAGAGGCTTCTGTCCGGTAGGCGATTGGACACCTCTCGGTGTTCAGGGACACTGAAAAGTGCCCAGTCAAGCCGCTGATTCTCACGACTTCTTGTCGAAAACCCAGAAGCCGCAATTAGTTGACCGGCTGCTTGCTTGCCCTTGTTAAAAAATTCCAGCTTTGATGCCAATTCTCCCTTGAGCTTCACCACGGCTTTCCTGTCGTCATCGTCATGATCCTGGGCCTCGAAGCGCTTGATTTTAGCGCTGAGCTTAGCGACTGTGAAATTGTGCTTGACACGCGAAGGGCTTTCGATCATTGCGGGATTCGTAAAGGAATCTTGCCACCAACCCTGTTGGTCGATCTTCAGGAGCGGGCTACCGCTTTCCGGTGGCCCTTGAACAGACTCGTCCCCTTTGTGATGGAGTTGGAAGCCGCTGAAGCCCGGTCGCAGAACGTGATAGTTGGTGAGGCCGCAAGTTGTCCAATCTGGGTTCGATTTTGTTTTGATCTCGAGGAAGCAGCCCAAAGTACCGCAGGAAGGGTTGCAGACAGCTTTGTCGCTGCGCTCAAGGTACGTGGCCGAGCCGATGTCATCCCCGAGGTTGATCTTTTCCTGA
This sequence comes from Fusarium nurragi, assembly GCA_012977755.1. Lineage (NCBI taxonomy): Eukaryota > Fungi > Ascomycota > Sordariomycetes > Hypocreales > Nectriaceae > Fusarium > Fusarium nurragi. The sequence continues at coordinate 52,335 of JAALXI010000063.1, forward strand.
TAGTCGCCTTGGATTATCATATTCCCAGCCAGCTCCTTCTTCCGGATGTCCTTGGAGTTGCCCTTTGGTGGTACCAGATCGAATGCTGAACGTAACGGCAGATTGTGCTCCAGATGCACCTGGATCCCAGAGAATCCTCGGCTGCTGAGCGTCTCCTCGACATTGGTCAGAATATGATCCCATCGTCGCTCGTCTGAGGTGTAATCCACCGACACGTAAATGGTAACGGGGTTTTGCTCCTGGTTGATCGAGAGACCATATCGTAGCAGTGTCATGGCAGTCATTTTGCCGCGCGTCGCATCGAATGAGTTGAGCCGCTCATGGACGGCGGCCTTGATTTGATCCCAGACCGGAACGAGGTCTTGGCGGTCTTGGACAGGGGTGAAGTAGACGGGGCCGACCAGTTCGGGAGCGATAAACTCGACATCCGGGGTAGAGTCTTCCAAGCCAGCGGCCTGGAGCAGCGTCCTGATTTCGCTGACAATGTCCCCAATTGCCACCCTCCAGGTCTTGCGGGCCTCGGGTGACCAGGGTAACACAGCCATGAGGGTTGGCCGCGCAGCTTCGGTTTCATCGGTCATTTTCCGCATCCACAGCTGGAAGAATGGATCATCTACTGGCGTGAGGTGGTGTGTCGCAAGGACACTGCGCGCGAGCCGCTCGATTTGCACCTGATATTTCTGCAGCTGCTCTGGCATTTGATCGACCGTGGTGGAGCGATTCAAGTGGCGAAGAACTGGATATGCCGCTCGATATCTTGTGCATGAGATGGGAATAATCGGCTCAGACTCATTCGACGAGTTATTGTGTCTTCGTGATCTTGTAGCATAGCCACTATCAATCGGCGATTGTGGTGCGTCCTGTCGTGGATCGCTCATGGCTGACGTTTGGCTGTTTCGGTGGAAGATGAAGAAAAGAATCTGGAAGAGAAATAATTAGTTGATGCGACGCGCCTCGAAGGGGTTTTTATGCCTGACTGAAGAAACTTAATCGGGGTTAGGTTCAAGCTGAGAGAAAGACTTGGTCGCGAAGCTTTGATGTTAAGCTTAGGTGCGTGTGTTAAGGTTGGGTTCAAGTTGAGAGAAAGACTTGGTCGTGAAGCTTTAATGTTAAGCTTGTGTGTGTGTTAAGGTTGGGTTCAAGTTGAGAGAAAGACTTGGTCGCGCGAAGCTTTGATGTCAAGCTTGGTTGCGTGTGTTAAGGTTGAGTTGATTCAGTGACGCCGAGCCACGGATGAGTTTATTCTACAGCACGTGACGCCGACGCCGACGCCGACGCCGACGCCAACACCTACTGCACCAAAAAGTTTCTCTTGGTTTCTTTCTGCTTCTATGAGCAAAATACTATTCTATCTGAAGTAAACAGCTCAGCCGCTGCCACTGATAAGCGCAAGAACAACGAGGATGAGGGCCGGGACAGGGCCGAGTGCCAGTGTACGCCAGTGCACGTCTTGAACTCTGACTTAGAAATCGATGGCTATTACCGTCACAAGAATAAGGAAACACTTGCGCATGGTATTGTGTTTTATTTCTAGTCTCTCATAAGCGCCTCTATGCACCTGTCATGTATCCCAATATTTACCATTACTCACAGCCAATAGCTAACTTGGCTTCGGCTGTTTTCCCATAGGCTGTTCGGGGCATCCTTCGGGTGTACTGGCTTTTTTTGTTGCAGTCTTGTTCCCCAATTGTCATGTCATCAATCTCAAAGCGCCGTTTCAAGATAACACGTAAGTTATATGCACAAGTGGATAGTAGCGGAAGTGCTGGGGGAGATTGAACTCGCTCTGGTACTGAGAGATAACCGACTGGATGGCAATAGCCAATCTGCCTACCCTGCTCGTACTTCGGGCTGGCTGGCTATTTTACCGTGAGTTCTCTGTAAAAATGGTTTCGAAGTGGTGTACCAGTGTGGCAGTTTCACGCCAGACACTAGGGGAACCACCGAACACTTTTGCTAGTGGTTTATCCACGGCTCTAAGTGCCTGTGATGACCTATTAAACCCATCTAATAGATGTCAGAGGGCACTGTTTGAATAGGATGAAGGCCTTGTTACTTATGGTGAGGGTAACCTTAAGTTCAGAGACAAAGGATGTAGTTATAAACCATCTGGCACCCTTGATGAGAAGGCATCTTGTTGGAAGCATGACGTTTATCTCAGCCTTGACACCACAACTTTACTCAAGTTACTTAAAGATAGCTTAGGGTCCTCCTTCTGGACCCCCTAACTTCTGACCCTCCCCTGATATATCGAGGCAGACTAGTCCGAAGGGAGTAGAGATAAGATAACAAACAAGAGTTAATGTACCGGAGGGGATGGTGGCCCCACTACATACCGTAGGATCACCTGCATAGTTTCACCTGAGCTAACAAGAGTCTTTTATTTTCCTTATAAAACGGGTCAGAAGAACCCATCGCTATCTAAAAGCAGATAATGTGATAAGATAGTTACTAATTAATATCTTTTAAACTCAACAGAAGTAGAAAAAAAAAGGCAAAAAGAGTAAGGAAGCAGATAAAACAAATTCTAGGTAGCGTAGCAACGGTAGCATATTTGGTATCATTATTTCCGGAAGTTCTAGATATCCAATCCCAAAGTGGAAATAGCAGCCGAGTACTGGCCCTTGCTGCTGGGGACTGCGGATACCTACCTGGTCTGTCTTTAACGACAATTGCAAATAAGGCCATGATGAGTAACCATCATCCCGTTCACCAATGGGCATGATCCATGCACACAGGCAGCAGGGCCGAGTACATAAGGCATGGACATTATGAATACCGTAGTAATTGCTGCTTGAGAAAGCTAATCCCACCTGCTTTCTTTCTCTTGTCATACTCGGCACTGTCTCCTTATAATTTAGAAGGCTGGCGTTGCTGCGCCCCTACGCTAGTTTCAAAATATGCATGTTGGTTCAGTAATGAGACTATCTCCACTCTCTTAACAAGGGTGTAAGAACGTTTTTCAATCGATCGTTTCCCCCAGCCCACGTCTGTTATTGAAACAATAATCATATCCGGCAATCTTTCACTACCAACGAGCTCGCTTCTGCAATGTTCGACCCTTCGTCGGCCATACTACAGCCAGGGAATGAGCCATGTTGGGATCCAACAGCTCTTTTGCAAATTTATGTAGAGGATACAGGCAGTGTTACATGTGTTGGAAGATATCGCGGTTATCCTGGCGGTCCTTGCCGCCAGGTGATTCGTCCCCGTCGTCGCACAAAATATTCATCCCCGCCACAAATTTGCAACTTGTTAACAGCCATGGCTTTGACATCTGGAAAGGAACCTCCAGACAATCTTGAGCATCTTGCTAGTCTTTGTCTGTGTCATTACCACAGCACTCAAGTTGGCCAAGTCGTGAATGGATGGAAGCTATCCATTCATAATGCGACGGACCATCATAACAACCTGATGCGATCCCAGTATTTCTCTCGGGGAATGATGTTGCTTCCAGAGTCCCAGGTGGACCACTTCAATTATGTCCTCCCCGAACTCGAAGAGAAAGTACGAAATTTGCGATTGGTCTTGCAGAATGAGCGGGCAACTATGGAGCAGATTTCGGCCACGAACAAGCGCCTGCTTACCAGTAGAGAGTCCTGGAAGCAGAAATACGATGAATTGGAGGGAGAATTGATGCTGAGCAAGAATTTAGCTGCTGAATATGCCGCAAGTTTCCACAATATGCAAAAGAACGTAGCAGCAATGCAACCACTCCTCAAAGAGACTCAACTTGAGAACCAAGCCCACATAATCCACATATCAAAGCTGGAGGAAGACAAGCAAGAACTCGAAACGAAAACGCATCAGTCCATCACACAACTCAAGATCCTCGATAATGAAATATTCAAAACAAAAGGCGAGGTCCGGGATCTCCAAGCAGTTATACAAGACCTGCAAAAGGCAGCAGAAGCATCTTCTCGGAACATCGAGACGCTACAAAAGGCCTTATTAGAATCGACAGAAAAGAGAGAAATCATGGCAGTGGAACTCCAGGCCAAAGGTCGATCCTTGCATGATCGCGATACAGAAATCGAGCACAAGAAGGCTCAAATTGAGCAACTTGAGGGGACGGTATCAACATTGACAATATCTGAGGCAGCCCTCAAGCAGAGCATTGGAGGTTGCTGGTTCCACAGGCTGTCTTCTTGGCTCAGGCAATTCATCGGAAGGTTTTCATTTGGGAAGTCGCAAGATTTGAGGTATGAAGCAGTGTGATAATTATCAAGCAAAGGTTCGTAACAGGCATCTGCGCATATGTTGCGACGGAGCTACGCACTAGGATCAGATGGTGCTATTACTGGCTTAAGCTAAGCCGGAGAAAGAGGGACTATTATCCAGCTGTGAGAGCATTGAAATGTAATGTCTAGTCTATTGTATGGAAGAACTGCGTCTTCTTTTTTGTCTGGCTCATTCTGACGTACCATCACCGGGCTATGCTGCACCAATTACCCGACACGCTATTGACAGCGTGGTGCTCACACCCGTGACGAGGCGAAATAAGCGACAATCTAGGAGCTGAACATCCAGAATACGGGAGCTGTTTATGTCCCAGACCTGCGACTGACATCTCTGCAATAGTCTTTCGAGCCTGTGGCCTGCCACTGATTCATCCCGTCGGTCTACTTGTGCATTGATGAGCCAGACACGGAACATCAGCAGTGAATATTCTTGTTTCTAACACGCTCGATGTCAAGACCGTATCTTGTTGGCCCAAACATGATCTCTAGCGAAACCTTCCTGTCTCACGACTCAGAGACAAGGGTGAAGCGAACGTCGATGGCTCTGACATAACAACTACAATTGGTGGATCTTAGGCACAGTGGCTGCCATAGTGCTGAAGGCCATACTTACAACTTTGGCAAGGTTTTAGCAAAGGCCATTTCTTATTAGATTGATTAAACTATCGCCCACTAATCTAGAATGCCAACGTGTTAATAGACCGCCTCTGATCTGCCAATGCTCCCAGTTTGAAAGACAACAGCCTACCGGCCGATTGTTCCCTTATGTGCCCTCGGTCTATGGACAACCTTTTTGACGCGCGTCTGGTGTTCGAAACAGACCTATTCCTCCTCAGATCCATTGCACTTGAAGCCGATATGAAGCTTTGCCTGGACGAAACAGACTCTGTACGTGACCGTCTGTTCAACCCGTCAAGCTTCAAAGGCATTGCCCTGCTGGCGTCTGTTGGTCGCCTTGGAGGGGTTCGCAAATCAGTGATCGGAGCCAGAGAGTCCGCAACCGAACTGGCACTGAAGGAGCTTCTCCTAGATGCGACAGTCGTACATGAGGCTGAAGATGGTACGCTGACATGCCCTGGCTCATTCTTGGAGCGCTCAATTAAATGTTGATTGTTGGTATCAAGCACCTCGTCGGCTTCCTCGCTGGAATTGGAACTGATAGAACTACGCCGGGACGAGCAACTCGTACGGGAAGCTGAATATGATATGCTATCAGACCCTCCCATTGCCAATATCCTCATGCGCGCAGTGAGCATCTGGTTGTCGCAAGCAAGGAAAGATTTGGGGTCCAGCGAGATAACTGTCCGGAGATCCCGTGGTTGGAAGTGACGAGGCTTTTCCTCTGTCGAGAGAGATTTATGGAGATCCTGCAGCTGAGACGGGCTAGGCATGCGGCTCAGTCGGCGGATTTCCTTTTCATTCTTTTTCATGAAGCTTCCAATACCTTCAACTGGTCCCACGTTCGGTCTGGATGCAGTTGAAGTGACGATGGTTTCCTTGGCCACACTGCTGCTTCTCTCGTGGGAGGTTTCGTTGACTGTGGTTGGTTTCGCGGCCTGTGGCAGCTTCTCTGCACTCGATGATGCGATGCAATGGTTGAGCTGCGAGAGGATGCTTTCGAAGGTAGTTCTCTCCATCAACTTTCTAGACATGTAGTACGACTTTGATGGGCCATCCATTAGAGTGTCGCCACTAATCCTTTGAGTCATGACAAAGAAGGTACCATCTCGGATGCATCGCCTGACGAAGGCCCAGCGACTTCGGGCTGGGTTATGTTCAAGTTCTGGCTGATAAACCGAGAGACGGGCCAATTGGGCGTAGAACATGGCGAGCCGATGTGCCATCCTTTCAAGGGTCTGCAAGAGGGTGGCGGACAAGGCAACCAGGGGCGTGGCGTCCCGGTTGGAATCTTGGAAAGAGTCAATAGCGGAAGCGATGCTATCAAAGGCGTCCATGCCATTGCAGGCTTCTTGTCGGAGATCCTCCAAGAGCTCAACGTCGAGCTGCACACACTTTGCAGTGTAGGCGAACACTCCCCGCTCTTGGAAGCGCAGCTCAGAAGCCGGGTCGCAGACGAAGTCCCCCAGAGTGCTGATCTCCTTGATGCTGCGAACTGCGTCTGGGCTCGACTTTGCCCGAGCAATTGTGCCCAGGATGTCTGGCAGCTTCTTGGCCGCCCCGGGTCCGCCCGCGCTGGCGAAGCTGAAGGACAGGCGGAGGACCAGCTCTTCCAGCTTCGGGCCGAACAGAGCAGGGAAGCCACCCTGTAAGAGGCGACTCTGGTATCCATAGAATGCTCTGATGGCGGCGATGTTGGGCAGATCCTCGCGTGCCCAGATGTCGGTGATGTCGTTGGGTTCATGGGCAGACCGAGCCTCAAGCGAAGCGCCCATGATATCGTTCATCTCAAGCTGGTGAGCAACAAGAGTCTCAACAGTAACCCCCAAGTAGGAAGCCCAGAGATCATGAAGCTTTGAAATGTCGCCATCTCCACGATACTCGGACTTGGGGGGCAGGTGGCCGATAAGGTACTTGGTGAGAAGACTCGACACCTCAGGGTTGTTGGTATGTGCAAGGTTGTCGAAAGAATTGGTGCAGTCGACGCCTGCGTTGGACTTGATGATGAGAGTTCCTCCAGGATGCATGGGGCAGAAGTCGGTGACATCGTATACGCCTCCGTGAACAGCAATCCACATTCGAGACCCTGGGCGATGGCCTGTGTGTAGAGCCAGGTTTGAGAGCGAGATTGTTGGGACATTGCATGGAAGAGCCTTGGGAGATGTGAAGATGTCAATCATAAAACGTCTCTCGGCGAAGGCTCTGTTGACGATCAGGTCAATGGTTTCCATGGTCGCAGCCCGGTACGTGTAGAGAGCCTTTCGGATACCACTCATGACCGAGTCAAATACTGGCGCTGAGCCACACACATATAGGTAGCCGCCCAAGCCACCCTGCTTCTTAGACATGATCATATCGCAGATCGCGTCACCCTGCTCAAGCACCAGGCTGTCTAAGTAACGTGGAGGTGTCTCTTTCTCCACGAGGTCTCGCACGGCATTGTCGTATGTCAGCCCTCTGGAATCTCTGGAAAAGGCGAGGTGGACTTCGATGAACCCAAGGTTGACTAATCTCCGAAGCTCGTTCTCGTAGCAGAACTTGTCGCGGGACTGGATTCCCAGGTATAGCAGGTTGCGCCCTCCGGACAGACCAGATGATGCCAGTCGGTGCTCCCAGAAGCTGCGGAAGGGTGCGATCCCACTACCTCCCGCGAAGAATGCACAAGGAGCCATGTTATCAAGAGGGAGCTGGAAAGCCCTGGGCCGCGAGACACCAAGCAATACTTCGTCGGACAGGCTGGGCTCCTCAGAAGACGACGTTCGTGGGTTGAAGAAGCCACTCGAGACGCCAGCTCTTGTGATGTGCTGTCCCTGGGAGAAGATGGGGGAGAGTTCATACTCGGCACGAGAGATGGTCAAGTCAACCGTGCTTGGGAGCAGCTCGTTGCTGTAGCTCGAGATAGAGTAGGTCCGCGGGACTTGGAGTTTGACAAGATCGGATAACCAGCCCAGATCGTCGAGACTGAACGCCCTGTTCCATATATTGCCTGGCGTGTCAACAACGGCTCGTTGGAGAAGGTCGCCCAGCGATCCAGGCACGGGCCATTCTTCGGTAGCCAGGGCCTGGAGAACAGTGTTGGACGACGCGTGCAGAAGCTCATGGACCTTGACGGCGAGCTCCTTGGTGATGGGAGCGAGATGGCCGCGGCGGAGAATGTCCATGACAGTAAGTTGTCTGTGTGCACTTCTCGTTACAGAGGAAAGATGATGTCCGAACCGTGACCACACGTCTGTAGTGCGGACTGGCTGCTCGAGGTGCTGATCGAGGCCGAGGGCAGCTACCATCTTTGCACATTCTTCCCAGCTGTTGAGGGGCATCACCGCCACATGGTCTCCTGGCGCAAACGTGATGCCAGTATCTCTGATATCCAGAGTGATCATAGCAGTTGAACGAGCCGCATCGTTGTCAATGGGAGAGCGTCTCGCAATCTTGGCCATGTAACGACACTCCTCAAAAGTGCCTCTCACCGAGTGTGGTTCCGTATCATGTTTGCCACGAAACGGCTCGAGACGCTCTTTCGTTGCATCTGAGAACTGGCGATGGGTTTCCTCCCAAGGCCTCGTGGCATCTGCGGCACCGGAAGCGCCATTGGTGGCAGTTCGTCCAGTCTTGGCCGCGACCTCGAGGATGCCAAAGACCTTGTGTCTGTGCACGCCCAAGAAGCCGCGTTCGCCGGCGTAGGCTTGTACGATGCCTTCGAGGACACCCATCAGGCGGGGGTCACCGGACCTTTGCACGAATTCGGGGATGGAATAGTGGTAGTGGATTGCCGCGATGAAGGCGCGATGGTTCGAAGGGAGCCATGCTCGAAGATGCAGGGCTTCAACTCCGAGGGAGGATGCGTGTCTGGTGCCACGTTAGCGCTGAGCCCAGCAGTGGAGATGTCTTTCGCCTACGTCTTGCGGCCCAAGAAGGCATCCATCACCAGATACGGAGGAAATTGCAACCCAGAGGCCGCCGGGGTTCGCTTGGACAGAGGCGTAGAGAAGAGCCCCCATCGAACCCACCCATCAGCAGACACGTAATTGTCCCCGGCGTTAGGGTTGGGCGAGATGCTGTGTAAGGCATTAGGCATCCTTTCGAGGATCTCCTTCAAGCGGATCATCTCGTGAAGAAGACCTTCGACATTGCCAGTCATGACGTGTTCCTGGCAAGCGGCGATAGCATCTGGGCCATGCTGGAACGAAGCTGCGGGTATTTGTTAGTATACAGTAATCGATCAAAACTTGATAGAGTCGGTAACTTGCCGGAAGTATCGGCGCATCCTTTGAGAAACGCAGCCTCGGCCCTGTCTCCAAACATGGGCCACCTGAGATCAATGTTGTCGAACCGCGCAAGATATGGGGACTCAGACTTGACATCCCGGATCTTGAGGTTATACGAGGCCTGGTCGGGAAGTGAGAGGTGGGGTACGATTCTGCCCATTCTCCGCGAAATCTGATAGTACGGAAGAGCGATGCTCAGCGGAATACCCTCGAGCTCCTCACAGAGATCATCACCCATCGGACATTGCGGCTTCATGGTCGCTACTCCGTCCTTTCCGCCGTGCCTATCCTCAAATCGGTAGATAGAGCAGAGCATGCCGAGAGCCACTACCGCGCCCCAGAGAGCCTTGTCGGGGATATTCTCCTCTGTACCTTGGACAAGAGGGAGCGAGGCCACTGCTTCTCTAACTCTCCCTGTGGCGCAGCACCCCGGCATGCGCTCACAGAGGTCGGACCATATCCTGCCAGGCGATCTAGCAAGGGCGCCGCTGGGCTCTTCGTAGTCTGGCGGGCAAAAGCCATGGTCCACGCTGAGGTATCCATCGCGCCATCCGGTCTGGGGGCCGATCTCCTCAGCGCGTCGTAGGACCTGTCGTGCCGGGGCCCCGAGCGCGATGGCGAGGAGGTCATCGTCGTTTGCGTTCATGGCATCGAGCTCTTGCTGGCTATTGGCCGAATCGACCTCTTCTCGGGATGGGTAGCTAGCATCGAGGAGTTCATTGATCGACTGTCGTTCTCTGTGTAAACCTATGTTAGCTATCATGTCAAGCTTTCCATTGTCCTTTTCTCAATGGTCTCACCTTGTGCGAAGCCATTCTTCCGTGTCGACACCGCGGGGGATCTGGATATTCAATCAGCGCTTGTTCCTAAATTTTCGAGTCTTTTTATTCACATCGAATGCGGCATGGATATCTCCAGGCTGGGCTGCTCCTGAGAAGGCACATCCCCGTCGCGTCTGGCCGACACGGGAGGAACCGCTGACAGGACATTGTCCTGCTGCTGAGCCAGATACAGGGCAAGATGCGAGGGACATGGTAGTATTAAAGCGATTGGCAAATTATTAATAAGTAATAGCCACCAGGGCAAAGAAAACAAACAAACAAAACGAAATGCCACCAGGGCTGTAGAAAAAACAGATACGGTCCAACGAGAGTCAGAGCTCAGACGAAGAGAAAGCTCAGACGAAGAGAATGCCCAGAAAGATTAACTTTCGCGAGAGATTAGTAGAAATAAAATAACTCATTGCCAAAGCAATATTTGGAGACAAGTTTCAGGATGGTTACACTAACGCCAGACGGAAACATGCCAAGCCAGCCGCCTCCTGCAACACACGGCTCCACGGCACTCCCTGGCGACTAAGATTAAGCTTAAATGGCAGCTGAGACAACAAGTGCGACGTGACAAGACGTTGGTGCACCCGGGCCATTTGCTTCCGTCCAAGGACAGCCACTCAGGACTGTCCTAGATTGTTATCCACCTAATTTTTATGACTATCTTTCTATCCTTACTAATGCTTCCCTGTCTGTTGAGTTTATCCCCGTCAACAACGCCGAGACCTCCGACACATCGATGCGCTCCACTGATGTCAGGTACTGTATGAAGCTTTAGGGTAAGTCACCACGTCATGCAAAGACTGGAACGCAAAGCATTAAGTTATATCCGTAGCACATGCACTCTTATGCGAGAAGCTTGCCGGACTTTTGTTCCTCCAAGGCGGGCCAATTGTCAGTAGGTATATCTCACCTAACCCAGCGGCAGTCGCCGCCACGCTAGCAACGACGAACCCTGTGGATCGACGGTAGCGTACCTCGAAAGATTAAGATACGGTTTTTGCAAGAGGCGATAAAAGATTTATAGTGGCGAAGTCGCAGTTTGAGCTATCTAGCCATACACAACCTTCTTGTAGCAGAGCAATCTCAGCCTTCGGGATTACACAGACGAGTTGCAAGGTTCGGAAAACAGGTAAAAGTCGACCTCACCACGACCAACATCAGCTCGTTATGCTACTGGTATCTAGACAAACAGGCATGATACTCTTATCTGCTGACCTCCCTTACCCAATTTCGTTTGGTGTGTCCCAAGATCCCATCACAGTCATCTGCCGTCCTCATTCGGTCCAAAATCTCTAAGCGCAGTTCCCCTCGTTCGGGTCGGCCCTAAGACGACTCGTCAGCATTCTCATATCATCACTCATAACATGCCAGTACTCACGAGACAGTGAGAGCGCCGGTACCTCCAGGAGTACCCGGGTAAGAACTTTGTCCTCCATGCTCACAGCCGTTGATTTCCCGATGAAAATACTCGGTGCATAGGTCCTTATCAACAGCATGTGCAGGTCCATCAGCAGGGATATCGTCGTCGTAGCGGAGGAAGAAGTCCATCTTTTTGGTGCTGCTAAGATTGACACACTTCCTGATGTACTGACCACCGGTGGTGAAGGGACCGTTGATGATACCGTCGCAATTCTCTTGGGCAGTCTGAAGAGCTAGAAATTTCTCCGCGCCCCAGGACTCACCAGATCCGTGGCATTCGCGCTTTTGTAGGTGGCCTGGCAAGGCGACGGCAGATGTTGCCCCGATGGCAATAAAAAAGGATGCAAGCTTCATGAGGGGAGATGTAAAATGGCTGGGTGGCAAAGAAAGCTGCTTGATAACAGGGCTTGTGTTAACTGGAGTGTAAATGCAAGGAGTTTCCTCAGCGTTTTAATAGTTGACATTGTTTCTATTATTTCATCCAAATCATTGTATTCAACACCTTCCTTATTTTGTGACGCAAATAACTATAGTCACCGGGTCTCTCGGGGCACAGGGGTTGAGATCCTTCTTTTATATACGCGATGATCTGCGGCCAAGTATCTAGACGCCTTAGACATACCTGCCAAAATAGACTATAGCTAGTAAGAGCTGCAACGGAATTAGGGCGATTGCTTCTCATTCAACGTCTGCACCAATAAGAGGCTCTCAAGGTCCAGTCTCAGACGCTCGACCTCCGGCTTGGCGTATGGCTGATGTACCCGGAGTCACATCTACTACCTCTATGGACTGTAGCGTAGACATGGATATTCACTCCGCGCTGCTCCTTCAAGCATCATGTGCTTGTCTTCTCGCCTCTCAAGCCATGAATATGAGTCAATTGCATGATACACTTTGCCCAGTCATCGATTCTTACTACGTTGGTGTGAGCGGGAAAAGGATTCCAGTGTCTGAAGAAAGAGAGACCCCGCACAGGTCGCGATGGCTTGGCAGTATATCGCATGATCAGAGGACGTCATTGACATATCGTAATTAGGTTGATTAAACAACGCACGCATATGCAGTCTGAGGAAAACCCATTTCTAATCAACGTGCTTATATTCTCCTCATTCAATCGGCGATTCCTAGACTCGGCAATGATCTCCTTCTTCAATTTAGACCGAAACTTTGCTGATAAATTGCATCAGCAAAGGCTTAATATCAAGATAGGCCTTAAGCCACTCATGGATTTTAGCATAAATAGTAGACCCAGCCGGTGTCGAGTGGAGAATCACCAAGTCATTCACTACGAAATCAGACTGCAAATCTATTACACTTCTCTCCTGGCTCTTTTATTTACTCTCTACTCCCGCAAGTCAACAATTCGCTCCAAAATTCAAAGATGCACTACTCTTCACTCATCTTTGCCGCTTTACTAGCTGCCTTTCCTAAAGTCAGCGGAGAGTGCCACCGCTCAGGTGAATCGTGGGCCGGAGACAAGTTCACTGCACTGGAAGCAGCCCAGCGCCTTTGCACCGACGGCAGCCTGGCCGAAACGGATTATGGCTACGGCGAGTTCAAGACTTTCTGCGTCAATCTGAGCACCTTAAAGAAAGTAGATTTCACCGTCATGGTCGGTAGAAACGTAGTTGGGGATGGGTTTCGTATTCCAAGCGATACTTGTACTGAAAGACTCCATCTGGAGATCAATGGCTGTGAGCATGGGGGAAGGTCTTCGTATGAGGAAGTGGGAGATGGTCCCGAAGGATCTAATGTTGTTTGGGATTTCTCGTAAGTTTTTATCTGACTAGCTATCTCTGCAGACTTGGTCTCTAGAAGCCAATTGCTAACTCCTTCTTAGTGCTGATCCTAGTGCCGGTCAGTGTGCCTAGCCCTGACATGGTTGCGGGTGTGGCTGTCATCAAGCTTATGGAGCTTATAAAGGTGGGCTGTTTTGATATAAGAAGTGCGTAAGTTCGAATATAACATTTGTTCAAAGCCTGTATTGTGTGTAAGCAGATGCTGGAACGTTATCACTACCTCACAGAGTCCTAATATATGCGATGCTAAACTTTTCCGCCACTGTCTTTTGTTATATCTTTCTAATCTATGTGAAAAAGAAGATGACTAGCCAGCCAAGTATGTTCCTGGCATCGGGGCTTACCCAGTACCTGTCCCACTTGTTAAACCCGGAGTTAAGATACAGAGTATTATCTTGGGCCTTATAAATAACTCGAGAGCCGAGGTAGAAATAGCAGAAGCTTTACCCGGCTTCGGAAACAAGTTGATACTTTGGTAGCCGGCCGGCTTACGTGTAGTTCTTTAACCCGGAGTTAAGCTTAGTAATAATCTTATATCCAGGGCCGGGCTACAACATTAATAACCGATGCCGGTATATCTAGGTATTAAAGTGATCGCTCCTACCACTATACTTCCTGTTAGTCCATTGCTACGAACCAAATTATTACTTGAAATAAGTAATATTTACTTACACAATCTTACCTTTCTCCCGATATTGAATCATGGCTTTGAATCAATCAGCGGTGCTGCCTCAGATCAAGGCCTATCCAATGGTTATCACCACCTCGCCCATTCCTGTCCCTACCGATAGCGAAGTTCTCATCCGTGTACGAGCTGTGGCTATCAACCCTGCCGACTACGCCGTCCAGAAACTCGGTATTGTCGTCAAGCCCGAGCACTACCCGTACGTCAGCGGCATCGACGTCGCCGGAGATGTCGTCTCTATCGGACCTTCCAATGCAAGATTCAAGCCTGGTGACCGTGTGACGGCTCATACGTCAGCGTGGCAAAAGGGCGAGACTAAATACGGGGCCTTCCAACAATACACGGTCGTCGTTGAGCCTATGGTGGCCAAAGTCCCGGATCGTATCTCGTACAAAGAAGCAGCCGTCCTTCCATTGGGACTTACAACATCGTCTGCCATGCTTTTCAGCCCCGAGCTGATGGGTCTAGATCTGCCTATGGCCGGTACTAAGTCGAACTCCACGGGGAAAGTTGTATTGGTTTGGGGCGGCAGCTCTAGTGTTGGGGCAAATGCTATCCAGACTTTGAAAGCAGCTGGATACATTGTTGCGGCTGTGGCAAGTGAAAGAAACCACGGAATGATGAGAGAGATGAACGTTGACTATGCTTTCGACTACGCCAATGGCGGAATTGCGGATGAGATTGTGACTACATTGAGTGGTGTAGGAGAGTTAGCAGGTATATACTGTGCTATTTACTCAGAATCTGCTATCAGAGACTGCGCAACTATTGCAGCCAAGCTGAGAGGTAAGAAATGCGTGGGAACTGTAATGCCGCCAGGCATGCCCCTTCCTGGAGACTTGCCGGACAACGTGAAGATTCTCATCAACGATCGGATTCATTTCGGGTCTACAAAGCCTGGAAAAGCACTCTGGACTGATTGGTTACCTGGGGCTCTGGAAGTTGGAAGTATGAAGTGCATGCCTCATCCAGAAGTTGTGGGAAAAGGGCTTGAGAGAATCCAAGATGCTGTAGATGCAATTGGTAAAGGTGTGAGTGGAAGGAAACTGGTTGTGGAGCTCTAGATCTGACCCTGTGGTAAGACTACTGGCAGTATATAGACTCATACTATATTGCATATCATGTTCATTTGTAAATACTTCACCATGATGAAAAAAGACATTGGCCTGCCAAGAATGAGACATTACAGCACACCAACGTGAAAGCGATGATCCGGCAGGGAGGTTAAAGTAAAACCCGCATTACTAAATTATGTGTAGTATCTATATATATATATAATAAGGAGAATTCAGAATCATGACACGGGAAAAGTGTGATACTTTAGGTTGTTTACATGTTGCAGTATTTTCCCTCAGACATGGATACCAAATCGGGGCCGTAAGAGTTGGCGTCGGTGCACAACTCCGTGGCATTGTGCGAGGCATGCTTGGTGACGACAAGGCGAGGGTCAGGCCTGTCCTTAGATGCCTTGGCCTTTCCTCTCTCGAACAACTTACTGAATGGTTTGATCTGGGGCTTGAAAAGGGTGGTAAGGATTGATAACCGAGGTCACATATGAATGATAAGTGACAAGGCGACAAAAAAAGACTATCTTCAACTCTTTATCAGTGTGTGAAGGAATGTGCCGCTTCACGGGATCGAACCGTGGGCCTTGTCATTACTAGTGACACGCTCTACCACTGAGCCAAAGCGGCAACTGTTGATTGGCTGATAGAGTTGCTGCTATTGTAACAAGAATTTGACAAGACATAGCCCAATGGAACGGGCTTACTGACCGAAGTTAGTCTGTGTTCGTGGTGCCCCAAGATCTTCCATTGGGCAGTGCAGTTGCTTACTTATTGCGGAAGATATACCGCCTCTGTCTAAATGAAAACAATCTCCGGGTTTCGAATGGTGCAACAGATATCAAACGTCGGCACGTTGGCAGCGTTGTCGGCCAAGTCCCGTCAACCGTCCACACCGTCCTTTCTGTCTGATTACTGATCAGTCTGGCAGTCTTGCTATTTATTTGCCAAATACATCATAGTATATGCCAGGCGAGGCTCTCCTTGACCGAGAGAGATCTGAGCCATTGAAAAATGCAAGGCTTAAGGTGACTGATAATCCACGGCAAATTCACAGTTTGTTGTATTACTGGTTGTCCAAGGTACATGGCAGATTGGTTGATTTCACGGTCGAGGGCTCTTTTTAGATGAAGGCTTTATCTTACTATGGTATGCATGGCGGTTACTTGATGCAGTGATCTCAAACATGCAGTGTTTCATCAGCCAGTACTCGCCACTACCAACAGCTTTTATGTAGTTTTTAGAATATATGCGGTGTTGAATCACAATTGAATATTCCCCTTGCAGCTAATCCGAGACTTTCTTATTGGCAGTATAACCGACTCGTGATAGCCTGACGCGATACCGACTGCGGCGCTGAATGTATGGGATTAGAGGCAGTGAACACACTTTACACGCATGGAATCACGGGGTCTGTTGAACAATTTGTGTATTTATATCAGCCTCATCGCCCACCTAAGGTAAAGACAAAACAGCAACTTTACTCCATCTTAAACAACATAGAGTTTCTTCGGCATCGATCTTACTAATATTGACTATGATGGAACAGACTGCAGCAGCGACAGGCACTCTTTATGGCAAGGTGCCAGGTACGAGATGCTCAACTTGTGCAAAGGAAGGGAAGGAGGTTTGGGTCATTCCCGGAAGAGCTTGTGGCTACTGCGGAACTCCTTGCGGTCTGGAGGAGAACCATATGTAGAGCCGCAGTAAAGTTTGCTGGCAAATCTGATGATAATGCTGATGGTCCATACAGTATAGGCTATCAATCCACTGCCTGAACATCCTTACAAATCACACTCTTCGGATTGGTTCGAGAACAAGGAGAAACTGGCTATAAGCAAAAGCAAGGGGAATAGAGGATGATATTAGGCTAGCTCAGCTTGGCGACCAATTAAAATAATTCAATACTAACCAGATCCTCTTCCCTGCCGTTGCTCAATCTATGGTGTGTAATTATATAATAACGCAAACTTCTAGAGATACAATCCTGCAAAGAATATAGTACAGAACAATGAAGCATGATAGCCTGAGACCTATGCGATCATATGAGCCGTGCCCCTTGTGCCGTACAGCTTCCACGTCGAGAATGAAAACATGATTTTTTGTGTGTTTATAATTTAAGAATCTGCTCCTATATCTTTCGTCAAGTCAATCGAGTTTGATTCCATGATAGTACAGGATCTTACGGTGGTCTTTGTCTTCCTTCTCTGATATGTGGAATGAAGACTGTAATACGGCCAAAGTCATAGAAGGTCACAGACTATCAAAAGAGCATATCCTTAGCCCACGTAGCTTTTCACGTCAGGCCAGGCTTTCAATATGCCGAGATGTCCTTCTCCAACCACGGCAGGTAAGCTTTCTCCATCCACGCCGTCACATGTCGAATCCCAACGAAAGTCTAATAAGGCTCCACCACCGTAGACCTACTCTCCAACTGCCACTCTTTCCAAGGTATAGTCTTCTGGCCCTACCGTAAGGAGAGAACAAATAGCCAGCGGTCCGGCTAGTCAACTAGCGTAGGGATGAACTGCAACCCAACTAAAGCTTAATCAGCTGCTTTGACTTCTTGCTCTGTTTTAGGAGCGTGTGCGGCGCTGCTATCAGTGACCTGGCTGTGATTGGACGGGAATGATAATCGGAAGCGAGAGCTTTTATTGGCACGCTTGTAAATCTTGTGGTTTCGTGGTCTAACGGTTATGACTGCGGATTCTGATTCCGCCAGCGAGGGTTCGACTCCCTCCGAGACCTTCTTTTTAGGCGTGTTTGTTTTATATTTATTTAGGAAGACATCGGAATCACTTTTTCTAACCATTTTCTTCTTCGACTTTGCGATATCGTTGCTCTGCATTATCCAGGTGATTTTTGAATGAACATCTCATTTGTTCTTAATTCTTATCTGACTTTTTTGCTTACTTGTCTGTCCATTTAAGCGGAGCGCTGATCTTGTCTTAGGAACGGTGGACCGTAGTCTCGGACAGTCTGATCCCATAACCCAGAGTCTTATTGGTCAGCCCGCTTAATTACTCACGCGGTCTTGATAGAGTCCTTGGAAACGCCAGCAAGATTCGTCAGTGGCGCTATAAACGCTAGTGACGGCACTCAACCCAGAAATCCTACCAAGGCTGCCGAGGTTTTGTTAGACGTTTTCACAAGAACGGGCATGGCAGCAGGCAAGGATCTTCCCACCAGACTGGTTTTAGGAAGCGATTTGGTGACTGGGATTCGAGAAAGGATAAATGTAGTTGAGGAGAACTTGCCGGAATGGGAGCAAGTATCTAAGTTTACGGACTTTGTCGGTTGACGAAAGTGACTCCATGAGCTGCCATTTGAGTTAATAGACTCATGGGGTTGAGATGTGAAAACATCGGAATGATTTACATCTTTCTTCATATCTTCTTACTGAAGGAATGCTCGAACTTACTTCGGTTGTGCTAGGGATAAGCCCGTGATAGAACAATAAGGACACTTTTCTTACAGAATAGACATTGTAGTCCAATGCTCTCACTGCTGGAATGCTCCAACGCTCGAACAAGCCCACAAATATATCCTCGCCACATTCTGTCCTTCATTGCAAGGACAACAAATCCGACCACACAGCATATGGGTGATACTTCGCATGGAGTATCCGGTCCCGCCACTTGGGCACATCGACTACGCCGTACGTGGGTAAATCTTTGGAAACCATGAAATCAGAGGCGTCTATTCATCCTTCCTAAAATAAGACTCTCGGCAAGCGTATGCACGCCTAAATCCTTAGTGAACTCGCGTGATCAAGCAAGTACTATGTGTTCTGGGGTTGGGCGAATGCGAGAGTGTCCGGTCCGAGGGGCGGGGCATACCAGGGTTATGCAGGTACCCAACCTGCTGGATACCCTTGTCCAGCGGCCCGCATCAGGCTTCCCTCGGCTTAGCCAAGTTGCAGAGGTGCATCCCTCCGCGTCTATCAGTCCATTCATCTCCAGCTTTTACTCTTTTTTCCGCTCACTGTTTAATCCAGGTTGCGTGAGGACATTCTCGCTAGGCTGCGTGATCTTTACGGAGTACCCTAGAGAAGAAATCTCCACTGCGATAAGTAATGATCTTTACTTTCGTATCAAAGTCTTGACGCGCAGGTAGTTACTAATTTACTATATTCTATATCCGTTGAAGCAGATCTCAAGTTCTGCTGTGACATATGTGTGTGTAACTTAATTTACACTTTTATTTAATGAATTGAAAGGTTTTACTACGTATCTGTAGATGTGACGTTACCTGCGCATGTCGATATGTACACAGCTGTTGCCCCTCGAAAGCGGGACGTTGATCCGACGCTCAAATACGCGACGACTATGAATCGATTTAGCCTATAGCCGTTTTTACCACTCCGGAATCCTCCCAACTGGCAAGGGTCGTACCAGTGGGACGTCTGCAGGGTCAAGGATCAAAGTTATCCGCCACACTATGCTCCATGCAGCGAAGAGATCTGGAGTTGACCTCCCAGTTTGGCAAGACTCTTGGTAGATTCGTGGTAAATTAACGGCATGGATGTTGTGTTTAATGCCAAGCGTTTATTTCTTCTTCTCTTACTCGAGGCTTGGGGGCGCCTATGGTTGTTAGAAGCTGTGATTAATGCCGCACATCCTTCGTTAGCGCGTTTATCACTTATTCATCAAGCTTGGCGCAAACCCCTTATAAACTTGTGCATTACAACCCATCTTCTCTAGTAGTCTATATTATGGAGCTGGGGAAATCTTGTTCAAGAGGCTAAAAACCCTTTTTTTGTTATTAAGCCCCAAGGTCAACTGAGGACATAGAAATGTGCAAAATCTCTTATCTCTGAGCTGAGGTGTTAGGACACAAAGGAAGCATTCAGCGCTGTATTTGCAAGTTTGGCGGCACTCCTAACCGCTCACCCTTCCTCTTTGAGCGTGCCAAGCCAGCATAGTAAATTAATCTCACATGTTCTAAAATCTAGACCTAGATCCAGCTCCTTGGCACACTTGGAGAGGCCACAACGCATTCACTCTTATGTGCGTAGTGACACAGCGTGCTGACGCCAAGAACGTGGAAGGATGGGAGTTTGGCTTGTAGGAGCGCAAATATCCATCCGACAGGGGATACCGACAGGTCGTAGAATCATGCGAGTTTGGACTCGCCACAGAGCTTCTGGCCCTTCCGTGTCCGGTCATTCCGAGGTCCTTCATGAAGAATGACCAGATGCCATATAAGAAATGCCTACTCCGTCGATCTTGTCAGTCTCTATCAACCATCATCTACGCCTATCATTCTTTCTAGGCAGATAGACCATCGAGTCTGTGTTTGGCTCACCGCAGCCATGATTGTACCCACGGTCTTGACCGGGCTGTTGCTCTGGGCTCTGCCCACGACAGCGCTGCCAAGGCAACCGATGGAAATACTCGAGACGCTCGACTACAACTCTACCCTCTTTGCCCGAGCGGAAGCCGGCGACTTCTATCTGCGTATCCTACCTCTGGGTGCATCGATCGTGGCGGGAGAATACTCGCAAAGCAGTGCCAAGAATGGCTTCAGGAAGCTGACTCGTGACAAGCTACGTGAGCGTGGATGGAAGGTCAACATGGTTGGTAACCGGAACTCGGGTAGCATGGCAGATAGTGTGAGTTGCAAGCGAAGCCCCTAGACTGGACGTGCAGACTGATAAAGAACACAGGACCACGAAGGCATCTCGGGAGAAGTTGTGCAATCAGTTGCCAAGCGTGGGCGTGAGGCCGCCAGAGTATGGCTTCCCAACGTGGTGTTGGTTAATGCAGGAACGAACGATGCCAATTTACGCAAGGCGGATGTTGATGCCGGACGCACTGGCCTTCAGATGAAGGAGCTCATCGAAGGCATCTTCGCAGAGGTTCCCCAGGCTGTCGTGATTCTGTCTACTCTGCTCCCCAAGTTCGACAACGCCGACTACGTGACCAAGATTAACGAACAGTATCGCACCGTTTACCGCCAGTTCGTGCCTTTGAACGACAAAGGCAACGAGGAACCGGATCCGCAGTTCAAAGTCGTCTTGGCTGAGATGCAGCCTTTTCTGGGCATCGAAGACATCCAAAATCCGCCTGATGGCACCCACCCAACGCTTTTGGGCGAAAAGAAGATGGCAGCTGTGTGGGACTGG
The DNA here is from genome assembly GCA_012977755.1 of Fusarium nurragi. NCBI lineage: Eukaryota > Fungi > Ascomycota > Sordariomycetes > Hypocreales > Nectriaceae > Fusarium > Fusarium nurragi. Next base: position 73,386 of record JAALXI010000063.1, read on the forward strand.
TGAGTACTATTTCCATCCTGGCATCCTACAATCTAACATCAGTCCAGGGCCATCGGAGTTGCCCACGACCGGAACTGGATCAAAGCTCCTAAGCAGAGCAGCGCCTTCTCAGACGATGCCAGCTCCTCGACATGCCGCAAGAAGTTCGGCAGCGGCGCCTCCGACACCAGAAGTGGCCGGCAGATTCTCTTTGCAAGCGACCCGGCGATCCGCGACGATGGCGGGTACCGACACTCGTCTCAGCTTCGCGATGACCGCAAGGGAAGCTTCACCAATGCCATCGGTGGCGGGCCCGATAAGGACATGACCAAGACGTCTGACATGTGGTTTGCACAGCTCGTCAACTCTCAGAACTCGCCCAAGGGCGATGAGCGCGACGAGCTGATCCTTGCGCCCTCAGATAAGTCGGACCGTAGACTGATCATGTACCTGAACAACGGCAACGGAGAGTACAACGACGGGTTCCAGATTGATCCCAAGATGAGCTGTTCCAACGCCCGTGAGTGCACTACATCGAGGTTCTTAGCATGTATGCTGACAGGGCATGTTAGACGTTAGATGGGGTGATGTCAATGGCGACGGCTTGGACGATTTCATCTGCATTCAGCCGAACGGAGAGCTGTAAGTTGCCTGTGCCCTGAGTTCACCGCTGTGAATAATGCTAATCGTCGTCTCTCTCCAGCTACGTCTCAATCAACAAAGGTGGCAGCCCGCCAACGTTCCAGAATGTCGGCCTGGTAAGTTCCCCCGCTGGTGAAACGATTGGGATTCATCATTTAACTGGTCGATGCAGTACAAGAAACAGGAGATGGGCCTTAGCCGCGACCGAGTGCGCCTCGGAGATATGGATGGCGATGGCCGCCTTGACTACTGTGTTATCTCGAACGCTGGAAATGTTCAGTAAGTCGTATACCAGTCTTTGCCACGCAAGATGGAAGATCTAATAGCTTTCAGCTGCTGGCGAAACGGAGGAATCGGAGACAAAGCTGCGTATTGGCAAGATATGGGCAGCGGAGCACACATCTTCGCGTCGCAGAACACAGGCGACATGCGTGGCGTACAGCTTGGTAAGTTTCTCTCGGGTGCCCTATTTAAGTTAATCAAGTGGTGCTAACGAATTCTATAGTCGATATGAATGGAGAGTGAGTCTGCGCCTTCTCTTTTGATCTCATGGGCTCTGGATGCTAACAGCGACAAAGCGGCCGGTACGACTGGACATGGATGAACAAGGAGGGCCAAGTCAAGACGTAAGCGTGCAAGCGAGGGATCCGAGCGCGCAGGTACTAACCTTTGGGCACAGATTCATCAACCAACGAGGTGACGGGAAAGGTATGAAGCCTTTCTGGCGCGAGGCCGGAATCACGCACCCGGGCCGTGGCTACGACATTGGCGAAGACCGAGAGTTCATCAAATGGGGCCGCATCTTCAGTGGACGGCCCTCATACGTCAACTGGCAGCGCGAGGGCAAGCTCTGCAACGGAGGCGTCACGTGCCGAATCACTTACGAGGTCTGGGAGAACAAGGGCGAGGGAGGCACTTCACAGAAGGGTACGTCTCTGTTGACTGGTGGCGGTTTCGGCTGGATACTGACTGTTCTATAGGCGACGGCATCTTTTGGGGCGACACGACTGGCTCCGGCGTGGATGACTACGTCTGGATTTCGATGCACGGCGAGGTCAATGTCTTTGTCAACAAGAACACTCGCGAAAAGCACGACTTCTACGAGACCAACGCATGGGCGGCTCCCACGATGATCAAGACGGGTCTCCCCAGGCGAGCACTGCACATGGCGGACTGGGACGGCGACGGAAAGGACGACATCATCGGCGTGACCAACCTCAAGACGGGTGCGCTGAAGGTGTGGTACAGCCGCTGGAACAACGGGAAGCACAACTGGGAGGCAAAGGATATCCCAAATCCTGCCGGCAGAGAATGGTGCACTCAAGGCTTTGGAAGACTGCCTTTCGACAACGCCCATCACTTCGCCGATCTCACAGGGAGTGGACGGACAGACTACATCTGCATGGCCCCATCTGGGCAGGCATGGGCTTGGCTCCGCGGCAAAGACGGCGTGGCCGTGCCTTCTGGACAGATCAAGTACCACGAGGAACTGGACCGGGCCAACTTCCAGTTCGCCGACATCAACGGCGATGGAAAGGCAGACCTGATACACAAGGACAAGTTCAACGGCGACACCAAGGTTTGGTACTTCGACAGAGTAGTTTCCGAGGCAGAGCGGGCTGGGAACTCGGGCAGCATCATCAAGTGGGACCGTCCCGAGAAGCTGTTCCGCGGATCCGTGCGAGGACCTGACACTCACTACCCTCGTCTGAACAACCAGGGACGCGCAGACATGGTCTACGCAAAGGCCACGAGTGCACAGGTAAGCCCACCGGATTCCCTTCACTGTCCCACGTATGCTAACCACACGCAGGCTCATATCTCGTTCAACATCTGTCCCGCCGGAGGAGACGACAAGGACACCGACACAGACCTCCCCACGTATTCTCCCCCAGACACAGAACCGAGCCCGGAGAAGGACTGGTTCTGCAACAAAGGCAACGGGGCCAAGTGGACATCCGCTCTCTGGCGCCAACACGGCGTGGGCACGTGGCTGAGGCAGCGAACCGACCTCTACAGCTCAGCCGAGAACGAGTGGCCCAAGGAGGTGACCGGCGTCCCGCGTGTCATTGCCGAGTACGATGTTTATTACCGCGATCAAACATTCAACTGGGCAACATCGTGTACCAGGTAAGTGATAGCGTCAGTGCAGAAGCGGCATCCACTGACATGAGGCGGCCAGGATCACGGATAAATGCTATTTCCCCAATGCCCTTGAGGAGGCGGATGACTGTACCAAGCACCAGGAACGAGCCTTCTCCCTGTGGGCAATGGGCAACTTCGCACTGTTCCAGCAGAAGTGGTACGACGCAATCTACGCCGGGTAAGCAAAGCACATGTCCCGTGACTCGCCTGTAGAGACTTGCTAACGGCGTTGTAGTGTGAACGAAGCCAAGAGTTCGGCCGCCGATGTCGTTGACACGTTCCTGCCCATCTCCCAGGAGTCCACACTTGATAACCCGGCCGCCTGGCTCACCATTGTAGCGGGTATGTTCACGAGTATCGGCGCAGTATCCCCTGGCTTTGGCGCCGGTGCCAACGTGGCAGCTGGTATCTTCACCATCGGCGCTGGCGCTGCGTCGTTTGGAGCAGACGATATCGACTCGGGCCCGCACTTCCAGTCCTTCGCAGACCTTTCCTCGTCACTTGGCGACATGATGGAATGGACACGCAAGGCCATGGGTGCACAGTTCAAGCGCTACTTCTTTGAGACGCCGCCCGACAACGACAGGGAGCGTGGGTCGCAGCTGGCCCGCATGCTCGAGTCTGGAGTCTGGGCAGACCAGGACATTGCGCAGGCGGATTCCAAGACAATCTGGGACAGCGGCAAGATCAAGGAAATGGTGGAGGGCGCCATGATCAGCGAGATGTGGAACTCGGGAGGAGTTGCCATCTTCAAGTGGTCCAAGGATCACACGCTCGCCAAGGACTGGGGTTTCAACCCATGCTTTGGCGGCGACAAGTTCAGAATGGACAAGCACGTCGCCTGCGTCAACGGCCAGAACTACCTCATTGTAAGTACCCAGTCTCTGGTGCAAGACTTGTTGCTAACGTGGTGCCAATAGGCCAAGCAAATCACCAAGGACTCACAGGGCGATGCACAGAACTGGCCCGAGATCGGATCGGACGAAGAGACGCTGAAGAAATACCATCTCGATCACGCCACCGTGATCAACGCCGCCGAGAGGACCCAGGAGCGGGCGGCGCGGTTCCAACCCCGTGGCCTCGACAACCTTGGAGAGCTGTTCATCGAAGCCGCCAAGATAGATGAGGAGGACCGCGCAAAGTACCTGACGTACTTCAACGTTCCAGGTAAGACCCTCGACGGGCTTCTCACTTGCCTCACCGTCTCGCTAACCAATCTGTAGTGTGCGATCTCAACAAGGTAGACAACTTTGAACTGTACAACGACCGCATACCCAATGCCCCCCAAAAGTACTGTACCAAAGCGGACGGGACCTACTCGTACACGCGGTTCTGCGTCGCGCACATGCTCGCTATTAACTGCAGGAAGCTCAGCCTGCCAGGAGGAAAGTGGCCCTACCAGAACGACATTTGAGTGTTGCGTGGTTGTAGAAACATTTCATATGTACATAGTCATCTCTTGTCTAGAGGTTTTCCTTTCACTTCTTTAATCAACATACAATTTCATTCTCATTCCAAAAGGCTATCTAAAAGAGAGCCTGCATCTTTCACATCCGCGATGTATCGTATGGCTGGCTGAGGGGTCGAGTAGTGATTTTTAATCGTACCTGTCTTGTGCTCGAATAGAAAATTATGACGCCCTCCCGACACGGCCATTCCACATGCGCCACGCTGGTCATATCGTTGCACCTCTCAGTTCAACTGGCCGTTTCTCTGCAATCATACTATGCGCTCGACAGTTAAGTCTGGAGTACCCAAGTCACCTATCCTTCTAGCCTTCTCACAGCATCAAAGGGCCAGGTCCAGTCTAGCAACGAATTATGTTCACACGTTTGTTAGTTGCCAGCCTTTAAATAATATAGTAAATGGTGGATTTTCTCTTGACACAGGGCTTGGGCCTCCGCTTATCCCTCGGTCTTGCTGAGGAAGGACCCGGACAGGGGAGTCTGCGGGACTACTCTAGTAGGCATAAAACCAAAGAGGGGCGCAGGTAAGTCCGTAACATGTCAGACTCGTCTTCCTTTTTCCCTCTTTGCCGATAACCTTGCGTAACATCCTTCGCCGATTAAACCCGAGAACGGATCACATTCCCGAGAAGCAACAGGCCCGTCTAGCGAATGGCCAAGAACAGCCAGGGGCGCTTGTACCAGTAGCTTGGGAAATTGCATCCGGCGTGTTCCGCGATGGCATTGATCTGATAAGATGGCCGCATGTCTCGTGCCGCTAAAGATTGAATAAAATTGATTGATTAGATAGAATCCTGGCACTAACAACCACGGAGTGGGGCCAAGGACGATATCTAAAAGATCTAATCTGATATTGGAAACCATCTCCGGGCTCATGGCGGCCCAACTCCTTGTCTGCCAAGCCTTGGCATCCGAAATCTGCCCTCTCAGACCAGTCCGGCCCGTTTGAAGGATTCACTGAGCATTAGCGGTCGAGATGCAAAGTCAGCTTAGGCCTTCACTTCTTTCGCCTCTTTGCTGATGGATAAAAAGCTCATGGACGATCCTCTCGAAAGAATCCACTCGCCCCCAGACCTCTCTTCTTACACACATCTTTGTTGCAGTGCTTGCTCTAGCTCCAGGCAAAATGAACCCTCTTGTGGTCGGAGCGCCCCAACAGGATGGCAGGTCTTCTGATGAAGAGAAAAATACCGTCATTCCGCAGACTGAGGCATCTGCTGTCGTGAACGATGGCGGCTCGTCTGACTTTGAGTCTGACGGGGAGTACCAGCAAGGTATTGAGCGCGTGCGCGCCATCACCTCTGTCTGGTCCAGGAAGACCTTGCTCAGCATGTTCCTAATGTAGGCTATTATCCTATCTTCCCCGTCCAGAGAGTACATCTAATTCTCTCATCTTCCAGGCTGTACTTGATCTCCTTCGTCGACATGATCATGAACTACGTCGACTCGGCCCTGAACCCATACATCACCTCGAGCTTCGGCGCCCACGGTCTCCTCAATATCGGCAGTATCCTGGCCTCTATCATCGGTGCCTGCGCCCCGCTTCCACTTGCCAAGGCCATTGATGTATGGGGCCGTGTCGAGGGTTTTGCCTTTATGATGGTGGTTTGCATCATCGGCATGATCATGAAGGCGACCTGCACCACTGTTCAGATGTACATTGGTGCTCACATCCTCTACTGGGTCGGCCACATTGGAGTCATGTATGTCATCAGCGTCATGCTGGCCGACATGACGAGCCTGACCAACCGTGCCCTCATCTACGGCATCAACACCACCCCCCGTATCGTGGCCACCTTCGCCAGTCCCGAGATCGCCACTGGATTCTACGAGAACCTCAACTTCAGATGGGCCTTCGGCTCCTTCGCCATCATCATCGCTGCCTGCAGTATTCCTGCTATGGGCACCATGATCTACATGTTCCGCTCAGCCACCAAGCAGGGCGTCATTGCTAGGAAGAGATCTGACCGCACTTTCCTCCAGTCTCTCAAGTTTTACTTCGTCGAGTTCGACGTCGTGGGCATTGTGCTGTTGTGTGCCTGCATTTCCTGCCTTCTTCTTCCCTACAGCTTGGCCCCGTATGCGCCCAAGGTCTGGGCAACGCCTTACATCATTGCCCTCGAGGTCCTGGGAGTCGTTCTGATTCCCGTCTTCTACTTCTGGGAGGCCAAGGTAGCACCTGTCCAGTTCTTACCCTTCAAATATCTCAAGCAGGGAACTATCATTGGCTCTTGCTTGCTCAACGCCATCATGTTCCTCTCGACTTTCAGTTGGAACGCCTATTTCGGTTCCTACCTCCAGGTCGTCAATAGGCTGAGTATCTCAAATGCCAACTACGTTCTGAACGCCTACTCGCTTACCTCGTCCGTCTTTGCACCATTGATTGGATGGTGGGTCTCGTACTCGGGCAACATCAAGTGGACTGCCATGGCTGGTGCGCCCATTATGCTGCTCGGCACTGCCCTCATCCTCCCTTTCCGTGCTCCAGATACCAACGTTGGTCTTCTGGCCTTGACGCAAATTCTTGTTGGCTTTGGTGCTGGCGTTTTCTCGACTGTTGATCAAGTTGCCGTCATGGCCCCCGTCAGCCATCAATATCTGGCTGTTACCAGCGCTCTCTCTGGTCTGTTTGGCGGTGTTGGTGCTGGCATTGGCTACGCTATTGCTGGTGGTTTTTGGAACAATGTCATGCCCGCACAGCTGGCCCAGCGTCTTCCCGAGGCCGCCAAGGCCAATGCCTCACTTATCTTTGGCGATATCGAAATTCAGAAGTCGTTCGCTGATGGCTCCCTTGAACGCGAGGCCATCGTTGGCGCCTATGCTCACACTATGAGACTTATGGCTATTACAGGTGTTGCTACGATGCCTCTATGTGTTCTTTCCATTATCATCTGGAGAAACATTAATGTCCGCAAGGTGGAAGAGGAGAAGGGAAAGCAGACCAAGGGCATGGTCTTTTAGTTATAGACAGCGAAGGGTTTTAATGCTTTATATATAGCTAATTTAAAAGTTTTGTCTCACCTTGAGAAGTAATAATTCCACCTTTAAAGCAATCTCTCAAAATCCATTGTACAAGAGATTGTGATTTGTTTCTCCTCAAGATATCGTCTGATCTCATCCTTCGGCCAAGCGAAGTTTCTAAGTGTGAAGTCGGAGTATGTCATACTCAACCTAGCCTCTTACAAAGCTTCGAAGCCACGCAGCAGCTCGTGTTGAACCAGCTCCCTTCCAAAGGCCAGCCATTCTTTCAAATCGAGTCACGAACAATCATCGAATGCCGAAGAACGAAGCATTCCAACTATTCAAGCGTTGCGGGTAAAAGTTTAAATGCAGAGTTTTGAGCCTTGGCCATGGAGTATGCTGAGACAAAACATCGCTCAACGATATAGTTGGTTGTTTGGTGTTATTAATGTGGTCGTTCAAGTCGATGCTAATGAACTCAAGATTAGGTCCGTTGAAAATGAATAATAATAGAACAAAGTACAAGCATCTTATCGTTTGTGCTGTCCCGACAAGAATCCATTCATGCACGGAAGTTGACATGGATCGCTAGATCCAAACTCTGAGAAACAAGATGTCTTAGCCCCATCTGTTGTGTTGATGATTCCCAGACTCGCTTATCTCGGAGATAGCTGTACAGATAGACCAATAATTCTAGGCCTCGGCCCTGTTTCTCCAAGCAGAGATAACAAAATCCTAAGCATCTCAAGAGGCGGCGTTGTTGACTGATTTATTCAGAAAGGCCCCAGAACATCTAAAACTGCACATCTCAGAAGCGAAATGGCGCAATTCCCAGCGCTTTTAGCCGCAGTCAACGAAATCAGGAGCGGCTAGTTTATCCAAGTACGAGTCGATATTGTCAAAGGACCGCTATACCAGACGAGTGTGTTTGAATGACTCTTGGCCTCGATGAACACTATGTAGTGACAGTAGCTGTAGGGTAAGCCAAAGTAATTTCCAACGCCCAAGTCTCGGCTACTCTTTGTATTTGAGAAATGTTGGTCAACGACTTCCACGAGACAAGTCAGACATTAATCTTGAACTACCTTAAAGTTTAACATATAGTGGGTGGCTTGGACTCGTAGTGAAGATGATATCTTGACTGTACTTACAAATGCGCATACTTTGAAAGGAGCAAGGGCAGCCGGTTCTATTCGCCCAGTTTCTTCGCGCTGCTGGTCTCGTCCAATAAGCTTTTTCAAAGACAATAAAGCTGCTTAATACTGCTGCATGGTGGTATTGTCTCGTAGGTTTCTTGGTGGTGTTTTCGGGTGGTCTGATTCTAATGGGGAGAATATTGTAGCAGTGGGCAGTTGTCTTACTTTGATGTGCCTGATTTTTCAACTTAGGCCTGCTGCGCGTAGAAGTCTTCCACCAGTTCAATGCGTCATACAATAACAGACAACCAGTATGGGGAGATAGGTTTTAGTTCCCAACTACAGTGAACTATATTGTTTCTCTTTTGCACTATTGTGGTCCCAATCTACTGTTGTGTTACGTTTAGTGCTGCCAGACTAATAACCGGAGCATCCAAAATAGAATTCTAGAAAATACTAGCATCAGTCTCTCTTGTTGAGTAGTGTTTCACAGTCACTTTGATCAACTGCGTCATGAGATAGAGGATAGACACGCCTATACCCACATTGTTATTCGGGTTACCGTCTGTGTGGCAACTGAATTCGATGACATTCAAAGATAGTAGCCGTCCGCAGCAAAAGGCCCTTCTAAGGACTTCCTCTAGTCGTACCTATTGGGGTCTTCTTTCCTATTATTCAGTCCATATTTTTATTTTATTTTCTCAGACTGAGACAAGACCGCATCAAACTAGGAGCCTATGTGTCTTTGGCAAAAGCTCCTTCGTTGTAGCTATAATATAATATCCAAGTTGAAACCGCAAATTCATTGGTGAATAAATATAATCTTCCTTTCGGCATAAGAGTTCAGTAGAATAAGGTTTAGACTCTCTTGACCACAGAAAGCATAGTATATCTGAGGCTTTGAACTGCAATCAACTCCATAGCTGGGAATGTCTATAGCAGCTCCTAGAGCTTTCGAGGTTCCAAGAAGTTCGCGTCTGTGACGACCGACAGGTGTGAGCGCATCGACAGATGCCCCTACGGCCAGAAGGCAAGGCTAATGCTGCTGTCAGCTTTTTGACCAGTGGTGTGTGATAAACTATAAATGACTTGTCAGGTACAAGCGACTAAACTGTTGGATCCACCATGTACTGACACCTCTGCAGGCCCTGCCCTGGTAATAACGGTGATGATTCGTCATGATTTATTAGATATCCAGCTAGTGTGTCCCGGCAATGAAGTGGTTGGTATGACCGAGGAAGTGAGATTGCGTGTTTTCCTCTTCTGACAGGCTTGCCGCGTCCTAATGTGGACGAGAGAGGTGGGAGACGGAAACGGGCTGTCAAACAGGGCGGCAACAAACTAGACTAGGCACACTCCACATCATGATTCCACGCGTTCAGGCCAGACAGTATCTAGCGTCAGAGGCTGCGTAGGGAAGAGTATTGAGACTATGGCTATTCTAAGTATATAACCCGACAGTTCGGAATCAGTAGCTTGGGTATTAAATACACTGTGGTCGAGTCCGACGCTGCCACGTCTACAAGCGCTGAGCTAGTGCTGGGGGAAGTAATTTAAGTTTTTCCCCCCCACTAGCCGCATATGGATATTATTCTACGCATCTCTCTTACGAGGCAGAAGTAATATTGGCGGTGCCGTAGGTAAGTAATCTAGACCACGAACTCGCTTTTGTAGAACAGCATAACATACACTAGGGCCAGCGCCTGTAGAGAGACCTTTATATTTCGATGTTGCAGCAAGATCAACCATGCTCAACGGAACCCTCCTTGCCTGACAATATGGCCGTTGCAATTACTGCTTATCTCCAGTCACTATATTTGTGCTAACGGCCATGTACATCATTGGTCTGACAATGTTCTGATTGGTGTCCCTAAGTTAGACCTATCCCTTATTAGAGCCTATCACCTATGCATCGTAGCAGATATCCTCAGTAGACCCAGCATCCTCGGCGAAGTAGTTGCATAATGCGGGTGGTATATAATTTAACACCATAGTTCTTTGAATTCAAGCGGCCGATGTACTCTTGCTTCTCAATAGGCTCCTGGAAGACTAGACGGACGGTATGTTAACTTTCAATGCTCGCTCTATCATGCGGAGGTTCAGTCTTCTTTGTATTCCAATTTCTGAAGGCGGCTCCAACCTTTGATTGCTAATGGAATCCCCAACATTCGATATCAAGTTAACGACCATTGTTTTCAAAGGTGGGATAAACGAGCCTGAGTCCATCGCCATTAGCTAGGCAGAACCTTGAGATAGCCGGTACAACGACAACTTAGCTTTGAAAGGTGACAGAATTTAGGGAGATAGTAATTATACTATTCCATCATCAATCATCGACCGGTCCTGCATCTATATGGAGGCTCCGGAGGTGAAAGGGTACTTATCTTTTCGTTCAGTAAAGATCTATGTGGAGCTTCTCGAGCTTATCTCTGAGTATTGAGATCACAGTTGACCCCAGCTATAGGAGAATATTGAAAACCTAGCAACGAAGATTACAGCCTGGACTCGAATGTCCAGATATTACACCAGAAGTAGATACGTCAAACGCTAGCCTCTACCGTCTGTAGACTTTCATCATAAATCTTGTCGTCCAGATTAGTCCACCGATTCCTCCACTGTGGACGTCCTTAAGCAAGAGACGAAAGAATTATTACTGACCATTCTCTACCGCTGGTAGAATTGCTGGATAACTGGCCGAACTATTACTGGAGCAGCGGACCAAGATACCCTTCCTCTCGTACTACATCCTCGCAACTGCTCTCGTCGTATGCAGTGTAATCTGTAAGGGTCCCACCATCAGCAAATCCAGAGGGTAATGTCCCTGCTATAATGTACCGCGGTTGCTACATCTGTGTTTGCCGTGGCCGACTGATTGGCCATCCGACAGTTCCGTTTGGACGATCCGAGCTGTTTCCAGAAATGCCTCCCATCCTTGTAAATCCATGAATACAGGTGGTGCCATACAGCCTGCCATGCATTAGCGTTGTCGGGAATGCGCTGTTTTCGACCAGCTCCCGTCATTTGTGCAGGGCTAGCGGAACGAAGCTTCCCCACAGACTAAAATGTCGTTATACACTTGGTTTTTGTGGTAAGACATGAATGGAAGTGTTCGACCTTGGACAGTTTAGGACGGGACCGCGCGCTAAGAGTGTCGATCTTGGAGTTATCCCTGTGAATGGTCGAAATTTGCGGGATATATGTTATACTGTAACCGAGAGGTTGTAGCAGCGGTGGAGTCCAGGATTGTGACAGGGTCACTTATCCTTCCTTGACCCGCGTTACGCGATAGCTCTTAATGACATCCGTTGACGAACTTTAGTCCGTAAAATTGATGGAGCAACCTGACCCTGTGTGGACTGATCATGAAAGTATATCTTACTAACAATCGGGCAACCAGGGTTTTGAGGACATGTGATCCAACCCCGGCAGCTTTACGCACTTTGGAAAAATACACTTCAACCCTGTATTTTTGTGTATGCACGACCTAACCCTGTCCCCAGTTTAACGGTAAGCTGGGAGTCTAACAGGTTGACATGTATTTAGACCGACGGAAAGTCCGCTTTGCCCCAGCTTTACACCACAATCTTTCTCATCATTGGTATATTGACCTCTGTACACGCAATCTTGGGCTGTCTATACACAGGAATACAAGGACTGAGGGGCAATTGGCAGTGCATTATGACACCGGACCAACACTCATATTTCGATGCTGCAATGCCACATTAATTCCACTAAATTGTCATTACATCGGGCTTACGACTTGCATCTGAGCCGACTCATGATGTCTCCAGCCCTGCATAATCAGTGGGGTAAACTGAGAGGGGTCAATGAACCGGGAAGCCAGCGAGCATGCAGATGCGGTGGTTCATCTGCTGATGCAGTTTTGTGGCAGTTTATTCGCAATCATATGGGGTGCTTATATGTCTCCATACCTACGGCATAACCCACGATCCGTGCTCTGTCATGTAGCATTTCCTGGAGTTCTCTCTGGAAAGCATCTCTGAGAATACCCTCTTTGTTTTACTCGCGTCTTATGCAATGCCTTCCCAAGTTTCACAATGGCGAGAGCCAATTGCCATTGTAAGCATGGCATGTCGCCTCCCAGGCGGCATCGACAAGCCATCAGACCTGTGGGAGCACGTCCGAGCAGGCCGTTCATCGGCCACGGCGATACCAAAAGATCGATTCAACGCCGAGAACTTTCTATCCATGGACCCCAACCAGAAGGGCGCCCAGGCCTTCAGAGGTGCCCATTTTGTCAAGAGAGATATCAAGCAGTTCGATCACAAGTTCTTTGGTATAAGCAAAGACACGGCAACAGCCATGGATCCACAGCAGAAACAATTGCTCGAGGTCGTCTACGAATGCCTCGAGTCAGCCAATATTCCCATGGACAAGATCTCGAGCTCCAAAATTGGCTGCTATTGTGCCATGTTTGTGAGCGATTATCATGACATGCTGATGCAGGACCCTGAATATCTTCCAACTTTCATCGCCATTGGAACAACACGAACTATGCTTGCAAATCGCATCAGCCACGCCCTTGACCTCGGTGGCCCTAGGTATGTCGCGACTAATCGATCTCTCTTCCAAACGCGGACAGAGTGTACATTGTGATTACTTAAGATGCTGACACGTCATGTAGTGTAACCATCGACACAGCCTGTTCCGGTGCCCTGGTTGCCCTGCATCTTGCCTGCCAAGCACTGCAGGCCGGGGAGTGTGACGGTGCTGTGATTGGCGCATCTAATCTTTTTCTGAGTCCAGACTATGCACTGTCACTCACGCGTCTAGGCGCTATCGCGGCAGACGGCCAGTGCAAGACATTTGACGCCAGCGCCAATGGTTATGGACGCGGCGAAGGGACCAACGCCGTCTATGTAAAAAGACTGAGCGATGCGATCAGGGACGGAGACAACATTCGAGCTGTCATCAGAGGTACCTCATCTAACAGGTACGTCTGCTTCCCACGTGGACAAGGTTCAGGTTCACTGACAACTTCAGTTCCGGTGCTACTCCAGCAATTACAGAGCCTTCCGGACGAGCTCAAGCAGATACCATCTTGCAGGCTTATGCTCAGGCAGGAATTGAAGACTTCAGTGAGACGGGATACTTTGAGTGTCATGGGACAGGTACCCCAGTGGGCGACTGCATTGAGTTAGGAGCCGTGGGGTCGGTTTTTGCCACCAGTCACGAATCCCAAGAAGCACTTTGGGTTGGTTCTGTAAGTGTCATTTGCAAGACTCTATTGCTGTAGTCTTTTGAGAAATGCACAGGCTAATGAACGAACAGACCAAGCCGAATGTAGGACACTCGGAGGCAGCTAGTGGTCTGAGCAGTCTCATCAAAGTAGTTTTGGCCTTGGAAAAGGGAGAAATCCCCCCCAATACCAATTACAAGACACCAAACCCCAAGAGTATAGTATCCCTAATTCCCGTACCTATTACGGACTAAACTGACCATGATTTGCTCAGTTGATTTTGACGGATGGCGAGTTCGTGTTCCGACCAGCCCCCAGCCCTGGCCATCCAAGCCCCTGCGCCGAGCAAGCGTCAACTCCCTGGGCATCGGTGGATCTACTGCCCATGCTGTCGTTGAGTTCTACAAGCCACCTGAGATTACTAACGGGGCCGCCAATGGTGTTAATGGTGTCAACGGCCATCATGACGCAGGTGAACAAGCCAATAACCCGTCCTTTCTTCTGTTCACATCTGGTGCCTCTCGCAGCTCTCGAGACACAAACACGCTCAACCTCCTAAATTTTCTCAAGACTTACGATGAATGTCACAGCTTGACGGCTCCCCTCGTCACAGCACTGAATGCTCGTAGCAATATCCCTGTCCGGCCATGGAAGTCGTTCGCTGTTGCCCAGACAGTCGAAGGTCTCATCCAGCAGTTAGAGAACAACACCCTGAAATCGAATGCAACGCCGCGCAGTGGTGGTGCGCCTCGCATTCTATTCACGTTCACAGGCCAGGGAGCTATGTGGTCCCAGATGGGAAAACGTCTCCTCGAGGCATTCCCCGTGGCGCGCAACACATTCTACGCTCTTGAGGAGGCCATCAGAGAACTTCAATCATCGAATAGGCCAGTTTGGTCCCTGATAGGTGCGTCCAGATACGCCAACTCTACGTTGTTGCTTGGTGACCGCTGACTTCTCCATAGACAAGTTGACCGCCGAACTCTCACAAGAGGAGATCGATTCGCCGTCACTCGCCCATCCCCTTTCCATGGCGATCCAAATCGCACTGGTGGATGTTCTTTCCAGCTGGGCCGTCCTTCCAGACGGCGTCGTTGGCCATTCAGGTGGAGAGACGGCCGCGGCATACGCTTGTGGTGCTCTGACCGCCAAAGAAGCCATCACGGTCGCTTACTATCGAGGAATTGCCTGCGAGAACGCCCCATCAGGTGCCATGTTGGCTGTGAGAAGTGCCCCGATGGCGAAGGAGTTGCAAGATATACTGGAGCGAAACGATGTGCAAATTGCGTGCTTCAATGGTCCCCAGAACCTGACTCTCGCAGGCTCTGTTGAGGGAGTTCAGAATGTGGCCGCCGAGCTTGGCAGCCACGGCATTGTTAACAGGGCCGTCGCTGTAACTCGAGCCTACCATACTCGTGCCATGAAGAGCGTGGTGGACGAGTATGTTGGACACCTCCAGGGTGTTCTACATCCCAAGGCGGGGCGTATTCCTATGTACTCGTCTGTTACTGGTCTCGAGCTGACCGGGACTGAAGTTGGTGCCGACTACTGGGGGGCAAACCTCGTGTCTCCAGTTCTTTATACCGATGCAGTGACATTGGCGATAAGTCAAACCGACCGCAGGTTTGATCTTTGTGTTGAGCTTGGGCCTCATTCATTGCTTTCTCGTCCTACCTCCGAGATTGTCAAGTCTCTCTCAGATTCGCCCCAACTCCCCTATCTGTCCACCATGCTTCGAAATGCAGACTCAAGCCAACAGCTGATGAACCTTGCCGGAGACTTGGTCCTCAACGGAAAGCGTTTGAACCTGGAACAAGTCAACAGGGCCAGCTTCATGGTAGCAGACAAATCCAAACGTCTCCCCAATGATCTTCAGGACAATCTTCCTCCATACGCCTGGGACTATTCCTCAACCCCGTGGACCGAGCCACGAAATAGCCAGGAATGGCGATTCCGCAAAGCACCCCGGCATGAGATTCTAGGATCCCGTTGCCGTGGAGTGAATCCGTCGGCTCCTACATGGAGGAACAAGGTGTCGATAGAAGATGCGCCTTGGCTCGTTGATCATCAGGTACGAGGAGGTGACTATGTGCTTTAAGACAAAGCTAACACGATACAGGTGAATGGCATTGTGACGTTTTCCTTCACTACGGGCATAGCAATGGTGGTGGAGGCCATGATGCAAGTACAGGAAGAGACCAAAGAGACTGATTGGGCAAACCATTCACTCGAATTTGAGGATTTTGTATTTTCGAACTCTATCATTCTTCCTGACGAATCACCGATTGATCTCTTCCTCACATTGATGCCAGAAAACGACAATGCCAGATCCGACAAGACATGGTATGGCTTTACTATATCATCGCTACGAGGCGACGTTGATATCCGCCATTGTCATGGCAAGGCTGCAGTCCTGAGAAGTGAGTGGCAGATGTTAAAACGACTGGCAGACTAAGCTGACGATCTTCAGTAGGCACCGACGATGGTGCTTCTCTGCGTAGAACCTCTTGGCATCACATGCCCCTCAAGGTACCGTTGAAGAGCTACTACAAGACTTTAGAGCGAGTTGGCTATGGCTACGGTCCCAAGTTCCAGCTTCTTTCTGAAGTCCGGGTTCGCCCAAGTCTCTCGGCTTGTTCCGCCAAGATCGACATGGCCTCAGTTGCCCAATCTCCCATTCGTGGTCAGCGCTATCTCTTGCACCCAGCAATGATGGATGCGGCTTTGCAGACACCTGCATTGGCTAACCGCTCCGGCCACTTCCAAGAGATTGATGCATTGCTGCTGCCGTCCCGCATGAAGAGAATATCCATCCGCATGCCCGTTGCGAACACGGACATGGCGTCTTGCATCACCAATACATCGCCCGTGGGGTTCAGCCGGATAGAAGGTAGCGTTGAGTGCTACGATGCGCTGTCCAAGCCTTTCTTTGTAGTGGAAGGTCTGCAGATGGACAGAGCCACAGGCGATGACCAGACTACTCTCCCCTGGCTGAGGCTGATCTGGAGGCCTGACATTGGCGACATCTCAAACAACGATCCCATGCTCAGTTCCATCCAGATCAAGAGTCTTCCCGCAGAAAAGAAACTTGTCAACCTCGAGAACCTGGTCAAGGATCTGATACCACTCATTGTCGAGAACGGTATCGAAAAGGGCCAAGGTCTGGCGCCTCACTTGCAAATGTACCGATCGTGGCTGCTTGGTCAAGCCGATCTGCATAAAGAAAGGCCATTGGCACGTCGCCAGCTGCAGAATGGATCTGCTACAGGACAAAGCACCATCACAGACATTGTCTCCGACTCGGGAATCTCCGAGACTGTCGATGCAGCCATCGTATCTCAGCTGGCCACCAACATGGGAAGAATCTTCCGGGGAGAAGTAGAAGCACTGGCGGTTTGGCTAGAGGACGATCTGTTGTACCGGTTCTACGAGGAGAGTATTTTCACAACGAGCATGAACCAGAAACTTCGGTCTGTGGCTGAGCTCCTGGCGCACAAGAACCCCAACATGAAAGTCTTGGAGATTGGAGCTGGAACTGGTGGTGCGACAACAGAGTTGCTGCGCGGTTTCACCAAGGCTGGAGGGCCAAATGCTTACCAGTCCTTAACTTTTACGGATATCTCGGCTGGTTTCTTCGACAAGGCAAAGAAGAAGTTTGCCGAATGGGACCGGATCGAGTTCAAGACTCTCGACATCGAAAAGGATATTTCAGAGCAGGGCTTTACTGAGAAGTACGACCTTGTGGTTGCAGCCAATGTAAGTCCTGGATATACGCCACATATGCTATCTATTGCTGACCATTCTACGTTAGGTTCTACACGCAACCGCCGACTTGAAGTTTGCAATGAAGAATATTCGATCTTTGTTACGTGACGATGGACACCTCTTGGTGGGTGAGCTGTCAGAGGGTAAGCAACAAGTTCCTTCGATAACTTGCAACATTGCTGACATATGAACTTGTAGACCTCACTTCGGCCAACTTCCTCTGGGTATGTGTATCAACCCGTCCATTGGATCTTGATATTAATTCTTTTGCAGGGACCCTTGACTGGTTGGTGGCTACGCCCTCGATCACCTGGCCGCTCTGGACCTGGCCTTACCATGGACGAATGGCGTGGAGAGCTCGCCGAAGACTTCGACAGCGTTTCCGAGATCGAAGCCAGTCACGACAGGAGCGACACTGATCAGCTTTCAAGTACCATCGTCATGATGGCTAGAGCAAAGTCGGCTGACTATACTCCACCAAAACCAATTACTGGTGAGTCGGTGCATATCGCCGGAGTCGGCAGCAAGTTATCAACACGGGACAACGTCCAACGATACCTCGGCACACACGGCCTTTCTGTAACATCCAGTACTCTGGAAGAGCTTGCCTCGAAACAATGGTCTGGAGACTGGCTCATCCTTGTGGACGAGGCTGAGGGAAGCCTTCTCGCCTCTCTTCGACCAGCGCAGTTAGAGGCATTAAAGTCATGCCTAGCTCGACCTATCAAGTGTATTTGGGTTACCCGCAAGGTATATCTGGATCCGCAGAATACTACAGGAGGGCTTGTGACAGGCTTTGCACGAACCCTCCGCATGGAAAACAGCCAACTCGAGCTGTACACACTGGACCTGAGCAGTGAGGGCGATGTTATAGGTAATATCATCTACCACGTCTTGGAACGGATCCATTACTCGCATGACGATCCCATTTCCAAATTGGACTATGAAGTGGCAGAGAAGGACGGGCAGCTATGGACCTGCAGACTTGTGCGTGATGAACGCCTAGAAAATGCCTTTGGACCTGCGCGAAAGATGGAGGCGCCTGCTACGCAGGTAGTGCAGGCTCCGCATCACTTGGTTATTGGAGAACCAGGAATCTTGGAGAGCCTGACCATGGCGCAAGATGACGAGTACTTAGCCTTACCTGATGGCCATGTTCTTGTCGAGGTCAGAGCCGTCGGACTCGACGAACAGGTAAGTACAAGTGATTTCCCCTGTCGCCATTTCTAACCTTTTACCAGGACGGACGCATTGCCCAGGGATCTCTTCCGGCAACAGTGTTCGGCCGCGAGTGTTCCGGTATCGTCACGAGATGTGCTGCGAATGTTACTTCACTCAGCCCAGGAGATCGCGTTGTGGTCATTGGCCAGGGGACGTTTACAACACATTACCTGGCGCCTTTAGAGTGCTGCAGGAAGATACCTGACTGGCTGTCGTTCGAGGCAAGTCAAGCTCTAGAGTGTGAGAGCGTACTGCTAACTGATGTCTAGGATGCGGCGGCGATTCCTACAAGCTTTGTCACTGCCTTGTACGCGCTGACTACGGCTGCGAGAACCTTAACAGGCCAGGTATATGAGCCGTAATCCCCCAGAGAGCCAACGCTGTATTAACACGACATCAGAAAATTCTCGTCATCAACGCCACGTCAAATCAAGGCATTGCCCTGATTAAAACGGCAACGGCGCTAAAGCTAAAGCTGGACATTCACGCCGTCATCAGTGACACAAATAAGTCGCTTCTCATCCAGCACGGAGTCTGTGCTTCCAAGATATTCACTATCCCGACAAGCTCCAGCCGCTCCAACGCTTTCCGTGCCACTGATAGTCAAGCGTTCAAACTCGTGTTGAACACCCAGTCCGGCCAATATGCAGACTTTTCTCATTTGGTAGCGAACCGTGGGACATATGTCGAGATCGGGTTTGGTGAAGCCCATGGTGATGACTTCTATCCTCGACCTAACAGGAACGTCATGTTTGCGTCCATTGACCTGACGGATGCATATCGCGAGAGCAAACACGAATTGGGAGAGTAAGTGGTGGATCCTTTCGTGTCTATTATATGATAGCTGACGTTTGAACCGCTTTAGGTTACTAGACCAAGCGATTGGCTTTGTCGAGAGGCGAGAAATTGATGTCAACATGTCGGTTTCGGTGGCTGCGCTGCATTCGCTACAGCCAGCCTTTTCGGCACTGTTGGAAGGCAACCAGCAAAAGCAGGTTATATCACTCACCAGTGACGATAGCAAAAAGTTGATTAGGGTATGTACTCTCGACAACATTGGCGACAATCTTATCTAACAGTCAACTAGACACGGCCCAAGACTTCTCCTTTCGACGAAGGCAAGACATACATAATCACAGGCGGCCTCGGTGGCTTAGGGCGCGCGATCGCGATATGGATGGCCAGCTACGGCGCTCGGCACCTCATTCTGGCCACCAGTTCGGTTTCCAGGGCCTTGGAGTCTGGTGATCTTCTACAGCAATTATCATCGTACGGATGCAATGCCCGAGTTGAGGTTTGCGACGTCGGTGACTTTGCAGCTGTCGAGCGCCTCGTTGCTTCCGCGGAGACCCCTGTCGGCGGTGTCATTCATTCAGCTTTGAAACTTAGCGTGAGTCTACTCCAAGCCTGATGTTTATGAGTACACCCAACTAACCCCTTTATCTAGGATCGGTTCTTCGAGGATATCACTTTGGAAGACTTCGAGGTCGTGTTTGGTCCAAAGGTCAATGGCGCGCTGAATCTCCATACATGCCTCCTGAATCACGACCTCGACTTCTTTGTCATGCTCAGTTCAGGCTGCGGAGTCTTAGGTAACGAGGGCCAGTCGAATTATGCGGCAAGCAGCACTTTCCTTGACACCTTTGCTCGGTACCGCCTAAGTCTAGGGCTTCCAGCCTCATCTGTTGACCTCGGATTTGTGGAGGACGTCGGAAACATCAGCGAGCGTCCGGAGATCCAGGCTTCTTTGCTATCTCGTGGACTCAGGCCCATCACAGTGAGAGATGTCCTCCGTGTAGTCGAGGGAGCTATCGCAACTGGTTCAACCAAGAGTCCCAGCATGAGCGGAGATTCTTACGATGGCTTCTTGCAAGGCCAAATCGTCCTCAGCTTCGGCATGATTGACAAAGCCACCGCAGAATGGCAGTCTTGGGCCAAGGACGCAAAGTTCGGTCTGTTACGATCCAGGGCTGCTGACAATGCGACAATCGATTCCGACTCTGATAGCGGAGAGAATGCAGTTCAGACAGCCGTCAAAGCCTTCCGATCCACTCTAGGGCGGCTAACCAATGTGCCTGATGGCAAAGAGGCGGCCTTGCAGCCCGTCATTTGTTCCGCTCTTGTTGCCAAGCTCGCACAGGTGCTATCAATGAAGGTTGGCGAGATCCAACCGACGAGATCAGCGGTCCAGTATGGCATGGATTCGCTCATTGCCATCGAGGTTAGGTCTTGGGCCAGATATGCATTCCAGATCGATCTGCCCATCAATGATCTGACGAACCCGTATAGTATTCACGATCTAGCAGCGAGGGTTTCTCGAATGATTATGTGAGGAGCTGTCATGTCTCCTCTAGGGAGGTGGGACTCATTACTGATTATAAGTTTCGTTGTTGTTTCTTCATGTTCCATGTATTCCGCTTTCAGCTATGGTTATATTGCTTTGTTCGAGACATACATCAACCTTTTACAATCTTTGCTCTCTGTGAATTCTTGTAACCTTCTATAACGATAGAACACCTTTGTTCATCTATTCTATAATTCTTTCTTGGGAAAGATTCTGGAGGCGGGACAAACCTCCCTTCCCTATGCCAAGTATTGCTAACCATGTGCTGCTAGTTATTGGTTATCCCAAGGCTAGCTTCGCACGTAACCTCTTGGGAAAGTCACCTTGCGGATCGTATTCAATGTGTGGCTGATCCAACCAGAGGACCTAATTTGTCGTAGAAAGAGAAACCTCAGATGCGGAGGCCGAGGGCGACTTGGACGACATGGATAAGCCATCCGACGGCTTCTGGGCGGAAAAGGTTATCCTGGGTAGTAATTGTAAGCATGAGAGTCATGACAAGTACAAAAGGGGGCAGATGGCACTCACAGAGTCATGAAGGAATGGTATTGTGTGTTGCCAATCTCTTTTCGCACATCAGCCAGAAACAGTTTGACTTGTTCTGGAGACCAGCCTAACGCTTGCGTAAACACAGGCATTGTCAACGGCTCAAGGATAAGCAGCCAGTTCTGCGTCATCAGATGGCCTATTCGTTGCAGCTTTTTTCCAGGATAGCAGGCGTTTGTCGGTGCGCCGTGTCGGGTTTCAATGATACGCTCATAGCCTACTTCCCGCAGCAATGGTTTGAACTTGTTCGGGTACTTGAGCGTTGTACCAAAGTTGCGCATTCCTTGCTCCAGCAGATCGTTCCATCTACGGAAGGCGGTGCCGTTTAATGAGTGGTTTGGTGAGTGCAGATGTGCGATCCATTCTGTGAATTCGACCCATCCTCCAGGTCTCAGATTGTCGTAAGTCGATTGGATGAGTTTCTTCTTATCCTGAATATCGCCAAGTTGTCGAACATGGATGAAATCGAAATTGCCGCCGTCGGTAAAGTCCCAATCCTGTGTGATATCCATTGTCATAAAGCTACAGTTTGGTCGGGTATATGGCGGCTTGACCGGGTCAATGTCCACGCCTAAAACGGAGCAGTGAGGATATTTCTGGCCTACCAACGATTGTTAGCTTCAATGGCAGCCAAGGACATAATGGGGAGGAAAATACTTACCAAATTCCTATATATGGCAAAACGGTAAATGTCAGTAAAAGATGTAAACGATCGATTAGTGCAACGACAAGAACTTACCAATGCCCAAGTTCCCGGGCCAGTGCCGACATCAAGAACCCGCTTCGGCCTTGATGAGATGGGTGCTAAGTGAAGCTGCCCTTCAAAGACATAAATGATGACAGTGTGCTGAATGACTGGCGCAATCTGTCAGCAGGCACACAAGCTAAAGAGTAGCGGGCGAGTAGCTCCATACCATTTCTGTCTTGCTCTTGCTAAAACGAGAGGGGATCAGCAAACCCATTGTGGGACTATGATAAGTGGGATGGGGACACACCTGGCTGTTTGGTACCAATCCATAACCTGCAAATTATGTGGTTAATTCTCTGCTGCTAATGGCCTGTCAGAGCCGGGAGACAGGGAGACGGACGAACAGAGGTTTTGTTAAATTTCTTGACGAAAGATTGGAAGAATCGTTTGGAGCGTGATCCGCTGGGTTTGGCTTGAGTGAAATTCCTTTGCCAAGTCAGCATGAGTAAACAAATAAGTCAATTTGCAGTATGGTAGGTAATTCTCGCCACATTGATCCACAACGAGAGTATTGAAGCGATAATTGTCTGAAAGCAGGCATGATGGGCAATTCTTACTTTTCCAAAAGCTTGTAACCCCCCATGTATTCCGCCGAAGAATCAGAAGAGTCATCTAGATTCTCCCGGGATCCCTCCTTGGACCGTGAAACGCTCGGCTGGTCAACGTCATAGTCTTCCTATTTCTCAACAGTCAGCCAAGCCCAATACTCAAACGCCATCAAATCTCCCACATCATCAACTCTGGCCCGTGCAGCCGCTGCCGGGGAAAGCGTCTGCTGGTCCCATCCGCCTGAACGTCGGCTCGCGGGTGTGCCAGGAATACCCCCGCTCTGGTGCTGGCTGCCGCTGGACACGCTAGAGGCATAGTTGGACGACGAGGCGGTGAGTGTCAAGAGCGAGCTTTGCGCAGGGGCCCTTGTCGCTGCTGAGGACAAGGGATCCATCGACCCGCCACCACTTCTCGTGGAACTCGAGTCGCGTCCGCCCGTTGCGTAAGCCATTCGTTGTAACGCGGCCCGCGCCGAGGCCTATTCCTTTGGTCGGTTTCCCCTATTTTAGTCTGACGTTTGGCGTTGTTCTTGGAGAGTCTGAAAGATTAATGACACAAAAGACAGCATGAAAGTGACAATGGGCAAAGAACAAAAAGAAGGGATAGAGGCAGTTAAGCCTTCGTTAATCGATTTGCTGCAAGAATTATGTCGCGGTTCTGACGAGGTTGAGTCAAAATCATCGGGCCAATGGGTAGGAATGTTCTAGATGGGGTCGTGTTGCTCTTCTTAAAGTGCCGTTGGGCACGCACGGCATTGAACCTATCCTTATTATTTTCTCGTTTTCTCGTTTTCTCATTGATCATCCAAGTCTAGCCCTGCCTGGCTAGCTTCGGAGCCCTGAAGCGAATCCTCTAACTCCGCGGTTTAGAGTTTGTCACAATGTTTTACAACCCTGGCATATCCCTGCTAGCCTGGATATACAACCAGGGAGTGAAGAAGTTATAGTGGTCTGATCGGTGCCTTACGCACCACGAAGCTGTTTGCTCGTACCAAATCGCTTGGCTAGTGATGTGACAAATATCCACTACAAAATTGGTTTCGCTCTTGCCGAAGTCACAAACAGGATGCACCGTCTAGCACACTCTTTTCCCCATTGATAGAGTGTTCTGGTTCAAATGTAATTGTGATATGCTTCTTTGCTATTTATGTTATCTTGTCGCTAGCTCAAGTAGCTGTCTTAAATTGTATTCTGTCTTGTTGGTTTATTTAACACAACCAGTACTTGTCGGATCGTGCCGCCTTTCCTAATAGAAGAGTCATCCATATATAAAGTCCGGGGAGGGTATTTGGTTTTGTAATCACCGACAATGCGAGCTAAAACATATGTGCAGCTTTGTTTTCGGTTAGGCTTCCGAATAATTTTAAACCGCTATTGCTTTTTTCCCCATGTCTCGGCTTTAGATTTATTGAAGTTTAACTTTCCTAAGTACGCAGCCACATTGGCAGATCCTAATTAACACCCGTAGTTCTCAAATGTTTCTGTGTTGTAGCGAATGTTGAATAAACGTTACGGCTTTTTAATTTACTAGCTGGACAAAGGCTCGGATCACTTATTGCAAGAAAAATAAATCGCGTAAGGGCATGCTCTCGGCCATTTTAACAGCTTTAGTAACCTCGGCTGAGGATTGTACAACAGGAGATTCAGGATGCTTTCCATTATTTTTGAGCTGATCTAAATCGAGGATTCACCCTAAATCCCTTAATTAATTAGAATTATCACTCATATAGTTGCTACAAATACACAGTTAACACTAGACCTTGGTAACTTACTATATAGGGAGATTAGTAATAGTGCGAGATTATAAACGGCCATAAAAGTCTGCTTTTAGACGCTACATTACTATTTGTCTAATGTGAACCTTAGAGATGTTTTATATGTTAGATCGATATTACATAGAGATTTATATTTAAATAGTTAAATATTATATGACTATATTTGGGGCGCGCTAGTCTAAATTACACGTTTGGAGTTTAATATAGAGTAGTTATAAAGATGTTTACCTTTCGGTTAAAAGGCCAGGGATAATAAAGAATACCTTGGTTTCTCTAAAGACATTATCTGGGGTAACTTTACACATATTAAGTAATTAGTGATTTTTCAGCTCTATGTTTGTACCCTCAGGAAGGAATCTAGAGTTGATTGTATGATGATATGCGTCCTGCCTCCGCTTATCGCCGCTTTCAACCCACAGGTCATGCCTTTCACGTACGACTGCTTGCAGCTTCAATGTATAGACATTAAATAAGGAAGATCATTAGGAGTCCCTTTGGGCGTTTCTAATTATAGTCACTCTACACACTAAGTAACTGGTCTGCGACGAGTACTATTAACATTGCCCAAGTGAAATGTCACAGAATTGTTGGGGTCATGGCTATCTGTTAAGTAACTACTGGGCAGGCGGTTTTAGTCATTGAGGCTCTATTGGTGGGTTAGCTAATGTTCTATCTGTTAGCTTCGGTCATACATATTCACAGCGAGGCTAGGCAAAAGAACATGAAGTTGTCAAGTAAGCCACACGGATCACTATAAGTAGAGTTAAATAGCTGGAATTGGTTATATTAGAGAGTAATGCTTTATAAAAAGCCGAAAATCATACAATAGCGGAGATGTACCGGTTGTTACCTACCTAGCTACTAATCCGCCCCATTACTAAATTAACTATAGGAGAGTAAATGGAATTTTATAATTTCTACTATCTCTAGCTATTTATAACTTAAATAGCTAGGAAATACTATATATTTCAAAATTTATTTACCTATGTTCCACTTAGTAATGCAGATTATAAATAAATACGTCTTAAATATAGAAGTAAAGGCATAACTAAAGTACTAAATAGTATAATTAATATTTTAGGGGGAATATATATAGCTACCACAAGGGCCTTCTAGTAAATCTAGAGGGATCTTATAGTCTCAATGCTTACATAGAAGCATTTACAAATGCTCACACAGTACCAAAGAAGTAGACACAGAAGCCTTAATACAATATTCCTGCAGGCTAAATATATATTGCATACCCAGGGTTTCTCAGCTAAGGAAACATATAAGATAAAATAGTATTTTATTGTATGCTTTAACTGACCCTATATAGTGATTTTATTATAGGAGTAGTTAGATGTTAATAGAAATAAGAGATAGTTGTAATCTGACTTAAACGGATGAGCAAGTTTACAGTGGGGTTAACAGTATTAAAGCTATAGGGAGTATGCTAATAAACCCGCAGCAACTAGTGTAATATCTATTGAAATTATTCTTATGGTTTCCGGCTTTATAATAAGCCTGGCAAGTCTATGACTTTACCTATTATTTAATTATCCAGGGGATATACCGCCCACAACCATAAACCTCTAGCTAAAGTAGACACAGCTGGCTTAATGGTTCCATTGTTGAGATATCCTAACTTCTGCACTTAATGTTATCTTCACGGCGAGCTACCTCTGAGGCTGGATCTCCTAGTATAATCAACTCTGAAAGCCAGTAATACAAATCCGTAAACCTCGCCCAAGCATATTGGTTTCATTGCAAGAGGATGGAAGGAATTTGATAGAGAACGGAGGCTTGCTGGTTTTGTTACGTTTGGGTAGGAAGGGCCTTGGCTGACCCAGGTCAATCATTGCTTCAGATCAGATCCGTCCTCGGGCCGTGGACTAACGACTACTTGCCGAATTTACGTACCCTCAGCATAAACGGCTCATGGGGAATGTACGGTCAGGACGCCGACCGGAAGAGACGTGTTTGATCAAGACCTTTAAGTTATGTCAATGAGTTTCGAATTATCGTGTTGAAGCAGGAAGATAAGCTCGACAATTGGCGCAGGTTCAGGGAGATGCTCGTTTATCCAAAAATTTCCAGGATTAGGTATTATTACGTCTATAGAGTGGCAGTAGCAAAGCCTTATCAACCGTGGGGACTAATATTGCGCTATCAGGGGATGAGTCTGTGATCAGATTCGATTCGAGAACATGCTTATCCGGATCGTTTGACTCCTTACTTGAAAGCTGACAGCAGAATAATAGACATCAGTATGCAGAGCCGACGAAATGGGGTTTTACATTTGAGTCCCAGGCTCAGGCACAAATACTAATCAGCGTAACAGGTAATCTTGAGTAGCATTTTATTCAGCAGATCGGAACAGACCTATCACTATAGTAGGCGGACGAACGTGGTCACGGAATGTAAATCAGCTTACGTTCAGCGCAAGAGTGGCGGCAACAGGCCAACCCCAGATTCGATCGTACATGCTCTACATGAATTATAACCTTATAAGCCGATGTCACCTCCTCATATCTCCCTGCAAAGACGACGTGCCTCAAGGCAAGCGCTCTCGTCAAAGCAAAGTTACCAAGCCTGGGATATTCTATTCGTCGACTGCCCTCCAATACTCCTGTTTGTAGCGATAGAGCTTACGCGTGGCTTCCCTCGTCCGCCCAATCGACAGCACAATCCTTGTGTACAGACAATCTCTTTCGATGTCTCATCGTGTTCCTGTGTTGACTCCTCGGAAACCAGAAGCCAGGAAGGGTCATGTGTTTGAGGCCTCACAGAGCTAAGAGATGGGGAAATACGCTTTGCTATACCTTGCACACAATGCAAAGACTATCGAGGATTTACGCTCAAACCTCGGGCTAGTGGAAGGCATAAAGTAATACTATATACCTAAATGTCTCTATCGTCCTGATTATGAAGACTATTATTCTGGGATAACTTTTATCTTATTATTTTACAACAGACTCTAAGTATGCGGAAATAGAAATACTATCTCTTACTTGTGGAAAGCTGTTTGGATAGTATGAGAAGCTTTGACTTGGTAAGCGGAATAATATCTTATATACTGCTTTATAATAGTATATATCCACTGCCCGTAACTTAAATAGGAAGCTTCACAACTGACCGAATCCCGTAATTGATTTATAACCCTAAAATTGTGGAGTATGAGTGGCATGGCTTGGTTGAGAATACGAATGATGAATGGCATTTGTCACAGGGGACAGACTTGGCGGTCGGCCGCTTGTCTGCAACATCCCGTCTGTGGGTCCGGATTCATTAAATCTCGATACTTGACACTCGTGTTCATGGTTCCTGTATGGTAAGGCTGTATGCTATTGACGGTATGACTGAGATCTCAATTCTTCTGAAATATAAAAGGCCATGACGAGCCCTTAAATGCTGAGCTTCCTTATCACCAACACTCTACATTCCCTCCCTCAACCCACCTTCGCAATCCAATTTGCCATACTTCTTCCAGAGTTTTAATCTCTCCTGGTACACGCTATCTACATGCATTCTGAGGAACACAATTAACAGTTAATAGCATAAACCTTCCAACATGCATTTCCCCAGCCTCGCTACTATCGTTGCCCTCACGGCCGCCACCGCCGCTGAGGCCTCAAAGGTTAACCTCGAGGTTGGCTACTTCTCTATCGTCGTCCCTCCTATTGGAGGAAACATTCCTGGAATTGGCTGTGGTCCCTGGGGCAAGGTCACCGGATCTGATGGGTCAACTTCGGGTCTCAGTGGCTTGAAGGGTGGCGACGAATGCCCTAACGCGGAGCTTAAAAACTTCTGCCAAAGATTTGGATGCCCGCAAAACTGGACAGTGGGCAACGTCCTGGCCTTCCAAATCCTGTCTGCCAGTGGACAGACTCTTCGGGTAAAGGGCACAAAGCTCAACGGCAAAACGCAAACGGTTACCTGCGACCGGTCCGTGGTCACCACCAAGAACCGAAACGGTGGTTATGATATCCGTACCAACATCTGCTATTTCGATCTTTAAATACCCTAAAAAGAGTCGGGGTTTGTTTCGTACGACGATTTCCCCACTTCGGCCTCAGTTACTAGTTCAGGTGAAGAAGGGTTTAATAAAGTAAGGTCGACAGTAAAAGCTTGGTTGGGAGAAGGAAGTTAAAATAGCTAGTCAATAGACCATTTAACCGAGTAATAATGCAGATCAATACAATATAACAACTAAGAATTTATGTATTATCTTTACTGGTATTATCCTTCTTATTTAAAATCTCTAGGCTGCACTTGGCCGAATATTAAAGAATTGAAGAACCGGAATTGACCGCAACGCTGTTTCATGCAGGCATACGGCTAAAGCATCGTGACACAGTAACTAGCTATATTTACTGCAATATAATCAGTTTTGAACATATAAGAAAATTCTGAAAACAGGCTGGTATGTAACAACACAAATAATGGTTCCACGTGTTCTTATAGATCAATTAAACCCTTTTCTTGCAAATTAATGTAGCTATTACTTTAAGATAAAACCTTAAAAGTCTCGCCTATTAGTATAACATCTCCCGCATAGATCCAGTGAAACATAATCTACACTGCAAGCATCAGAGCCATATCTGCCAGGTATATAAAGATTCCATATGCCATAAGATATCTATCTTCGCCCTAGCTAAATTCCACAGCACGGAATAGGCATCTGAGGATAATAATAATAGCAGCCACTATAAGCAGTAACAATAAGCTCCTCGAATAATATATACTATAACGTGGGAAACATTTTCATATAAAATATATCCAGCGGTTAAATATAATAGAAATATATAGAAAGAATCCAAAGAATATAAGCTACACTATAAGTCCACCAAGGAGGATATATCGACCTATATCGCCTATACCAGAGATCGCCATCATTCTGCCACCAGATGATTGCATAAAGAAGGCCAAGATATCGCCGCTGACGAAGATCGTCATTATATAAAGAGGGCTGATAATAGATAAGCCTGGAGAGTTAATAAAAAAACGATACGGCCGTATATTATATATATAGTAGCGGCGTAGAGTGAAGGGGGGAGAATGGTGAATATGTTCTGATGAATGTAGAATATGATGTTGTTGGAATCCTGGGCGGAAAGTAAGCGAAAGATGTATCCTAGCGTCATCACTGGAAGATGTTAACCTCCTGCTGGTTTGATTGCCATCGACTTGCCTGCCAATCCGCGTTTCCAGCGTTGCGGTTGAGCTATCCAGGAATAAGTCGGGGATGATGAACATCGTCAGAGGCAGATGTTGAGGTCCTATATGTCGAAAGCCGAGACCGCTTGACAATTATTGGGGTTGCCGTCAATGGAATCTTTATGAGGTTGTTCAGAAGGCTGAGACCTATCGCCCACTAGTCGACGTTCAGCGATATCTCTAGTGTCCTCTATAGTATCCTTGAGGACCCTGGCTATCAGCGTTGCCATACCTTCGGTACTGTATTATAAGTATTCTATACCAAGACCGTAGTGGAAGAAGTAAAAGAGCATATTGTCATAATGACGCGCCCGTTAGGTGCGAGCTCTATGCAATCATTCCCCACCTCTCTGAAGGTAAAGGCGTAGGCTGACATTCCCGCAGATCAGATTAGAGATTAATGCTGCAATAATTGAATGCGATGGATTGTTACTCTATTATGCTTAGATGTTGGATATTGATTGTGTTAACAAGTAGGAATGGTTTGCTACTTGATGTCTTAATCAAGCATTCTGCTAAGACTGGGGCTTATGTGAATATTTCTTTAGGTTTCTTGGTTGAGCGCTGAAGTTGCATGTATATCTTGAGAAAGACATACTCAGGCATATTCACCCTATTTGCTAGATAAAAGGTCACAAAATTGAGAATGGCACTCACTCCTTCCAAACAAGGCGGCCTGTTGAATAGAAGATGGGAATAAGCTCAGATTCTGTGACCACCTGTCTCGTACAATATTGGGTTTTTAAATACTAATAAGTTGGCCGTAATTGCATATTCAGGAAGTACGGAAGGTATAGCAAGGCGAACGGCAATTGTCTTGGCACCCAATACATCTAAGTGCTATAGAACTTCGGTCAATCCACTGGCTCGACCTTCTTGTCGCTCGGTCAAAGCTGACTTTGATGCTTCAGCCAGATCTAACAGCCAATTCACCAAGTATCACTATCGCCAGCGCAATAAGTTCACTAGCATAATTATATTGTACCATCTACTCCTCAATACACTATGAATCCTAGCAATCCAGCTACCATATACCCTTCTGTCCAGTCCCATATCGATATGCTTCTGTATTCCATCGTTAAGTTTCGTTTGCGAACTATTACCAGCTTCTTATACAGAGAAATGGGTGGCGCGGCGGTTGTTGCGGTTGTTGGTGCTGTTATTGGTAGGCTGTGCCATCTGGACCGGGATGACACCACCGAAAGGACCAGCGCGAGCAGGGTTCTGGCAGCGGACAAGACATAAATTTTCCTCACCGGCAACAGAGCCAGTGCAATTCTGCCCAGCAGGAATAGAGGCGACGAGTGGGTGATCAGTCTGCTCACCGTCGCGGTTGCGGCCACGCTCGTTGCCCTCAACGTTGGTAGTCACGGGGATATCATCCCACGAGGTGCCGGTGCCATCAGCGTTAATCATGCAAGTATAAGGACCGGCACCGTCAGAGTTGACCTGGTGAACGGTCATCTCAAGGCTGCCACCAGGGTTGACCTGAGGAAGCTGGTCGCCAGTTTCCTCCATGATGTCCAAAGTACCCTGCTCAATCTGGTTGTCACCACCACTGAGGGTCTCGCCAACGGTGTCAGCAGCATCACCGCGGAAGCGGGTAGCGTCTTGTTGGAAGGGGCGGCGTCTTGTTCCATCTCGAGGAGTGGAGGTGTCAACACCGAGGGCCATGCCAGAGCCGCCAGCATCGCCAACGGCATTAGTGATGACGCTATGGGCAGCTGCAAGATCGGCAATGAGGAAAAGAGCCCAAACGAGGTTCTTAGTGGGAGCCATTGTGATGATTATAAACACTGATGTAGTGGAGACTTAAGGTTAAGAGAAAAAGAGGAGATCGGGAGGAGTGAATGCGAATGAAGTTGTTGGAAGGTTTAAATGAAGACCTGGCCAGCAGGAGAAGAAGTGATGAGGAAGCAAGACAATGGAAAGCTGTCGTTAAGATGCTGATGCTGATGACTAGAATTGGGAACGAAAGAGTCAAAGACCATCCTTATATAGACAAGTCCAACAAGTCCCTTTTCCATTTTCACAGGCTTTCATATTCACGTGTAATCACAAGAGGTAGCCAAGTAGACGCAAGAAACCCTCCGAGACATTCAACAGCTTCACCTTTGGCATCCCCACTAAGACCCGGAATCCTCGTCTCCCGAAGAAACTCGCGAGCACAGCCACTTTATCAAACAGAACACTAAAACAGCCATCTTTGCACTATGGTTCGCTTTATTAATAACAAACCAGTCAAAAACAGTTAATTCAAACATAAAACGAGCTGCGCCTCTGGACCATAATCGACAAACCGGCCATGGCAGGTGTATCACATCGGCACATATAACCGACGCCTACCAGCGTCCATATTCTGAGGAGCCAATCGTATCCCTTCGTCTTCAGTTCCGGAATCTACAGTGCTTTGGACATTGTTCGTTTACTTCTCGAGGAGCCAATCGCAAGTTGCAAATTGCATTTTGGGAGATCAGAAACCTGTCGCAGGTGGTGTTTCAGGGGGTTTAAGGCGGAGAGGGCTGAGCATAGAGGAAGAGGACAAAATGGTTATATAATGTTTAGGTTTAAAGAGCTAATTGATACTGTCTTATTTAGTTTTAAATTAGAGTGGAGGGCTCTACTGTAAGCTAATTGAGTTGTGTTTTGGTTCGGATTTACTCTTTAAAGTATTAAGTAGTAATATAGGGTGTATGTAGGTAGAGAACGCTTACCTATTTACCTTAAAGTCTATAGACAACATCGATTTCAGCCGGTTTTCTATAACCCTCAACTAGTTTATGTTCCTTACCTGATCTAATATGATTCTAGCGAAATGGGTACTATGGCCGCTAGTGATCAATCCTTATTGTTCCATTTTCGGCCCCCAAGTTACCCCCTGTCGTTCAGGATTCAGGCCCCGGCACCAAATGTGACCAGCAACAGCTTAGGGCCTCTTTATTGGAGGAAGATGAGCTTGCGGTGCAGCTTGTGGTGCAGCCCGTTTTCAGCTCTTCGTCTAGCGCCTAGCTCGCCTACTCGATAACGCCCTTGCTATGACAGGACTACTAAAGCGCTGACTATTTCTCTGGAGAGGACCCCGCTCTTTCTCTTTCGCACACATCATCTCCCTCGTACTTGCTTGGACCAATACTGGCATATTGTAAATACCCAACAACCTCGCCAATCCACTAAACAATGCGTCTCTCGCGGATGATATGCCTTCTGGCAGCTTATGGTCTGCACATATCCACCGTCTCTGCGGTTCTCGACCGGTCGCGCTCCCAGTTCCGAACATGGTTCCCCACAATAGAAGAATACTCTAAAGAACATTGGATGAAGGAAAATTGCACTCTAGAGTTCGAGGCCTATTTCGATGAGAACCTGAAGGAGGATGGTGGTGTCCACAGGTACTCAAATGACTTGATGAACTGCATTCTCAATGCCTATGGAGAGGTCAACAAGGCAAACATGGCCGTCACGGCTATCCTACTGGCGCTTCTCCCCGGAGGCCTGGTTCAGTTTGGACCCAGCATGGCCGAGATAAGCCTCCTCAGTACCCGCAGACCACTCCTTGCCATGCTCCTGGGATTTGGACTAATGTCGCCAAACCCTAGCGAGTTTGAGTACGAGGCCATCTTAGAGAAAGCCTATAACAATAACGAGCCCCTCGTGCCCCTTCGCATTCTAGATGGACGCTCCTTCGCTGCAAAGGCTCTTGTGTCTCTTCTTGAATATGGCATCGGGTTGGCCGCGACGGGAAACCTATTCTGGGAAGTCTATAGGTTCACATATAACGCTATATCCCTGGCCCCGATGGTCGTCTACATTTATGGCTTACCAGAGACATCCATACTGTTTGGTTGGGCTTTTCTGAACATACCAATCCACCTGCTAAGCTTTGTTGTCTTCGCCTTGACCTTCCGCCGGACGACACCGTCAAGCAATCTTGTTAGATTGATCGTTGATGAGCTGACTCCCTGTGGCCAAGGTCGGAACCACACAATCAGTCGTCGAGATAACAGACGGTTTCAACAGAACCTTCTTGGGACTGCTGTTAGAGTGATTGGAGGTCTTCACATCATTCTCGGTACCGTTCTCATTGGCAGCATTGTTCTTATCCCTCTGGCAGACTCTCTGCCAGTTATCTACACCTTTGTTTTCGCGGCTCTATTTACAAGGGCTGTCTTGGTTTACGAGTTGAACGGTCTGGCGAGAAAGACAACTGTGGAGAAGGGGAGGATGCCACGGGAAGCCGATGCTGAGGCTAAAGGTCTCCTATGTGCCGATTGCATTCCACTGAACCAAAGGGACATGGAATAGTAATACAATCCAATTAACCCATTCGAAACGGGCTATTCTGGCGATTATGGTGGCTAATAATACGAGGGTGATTAGAAGAAACGAATGTAAGACGGCTTCAAAAGCCATTGCCATAAGCTATTTGGTCTTCTCCGACTCTAGATAATTAACCCGAGTATAGTGCCATTAACACCTGACACCAGCTAGTGTTCGGTTCGAGATGGAAGTTTTTAAGTCGCGACTAGTTTCGTCTCTCGAGATATGGGCTACGGTCTATTCCTCATTATAAGGAAGACGCGGTAGGGACTAAATAGGGAATAAAAGCGTATCTCTATTAAAGGTTCTAGGAGAGATGATGAGATATTTGACTTGGTTTCCGATTCGCAGTCGGTATTCGCTTTCAAAAGAATCATCGTCAGTTTCTGTTGATTCCACTGGGTCTGATTCGATTGTTTTACACAAGGCTCTGGAAACCGCACTATTAAGCTTCCCCGAATACCAGTGACTGTAAATCTATGGAACATTTTAGACATGGCAACGTGAGAAAAGGATGTGCTTGTATACGCCCGCTCTACCGTCACTTCAGACATTGCAGGTTTAGAGAAAAAGATTCTGGGAGCCGACTCGGCTATTACTACTATTATGGCCAGCTAGGCTTCCCGTACTGCAAGCAATGCTGCATATGCTTCTTCCAGAGCCATTCAACTAATTGAGGATAAATCAGAAACTGGTACCCCTTCGAATATCTCTGGACAATCGAGTGGCGATTGTGCTGACTGAGTCCTCGACCTAGGCCGTTGATGGACTCCCTATGCCTTTTTGATATAACCTAGCAATGCAAAAGATACGTCGGCACTAGTTTGGTGACTTTTTATTAAATTTCCTCTATAAGACATTGTTAAAGCGTAACACGACAAATAGCCTACTATATGGAGCAGGGCTCATAGTACCAACTCCTTTCCAGCCAGAAGATCATACGTCAAGACTACACTTGTGCCAAACCATCCTCGAGCAGCCTGGTTGTCGAGCCGATGCTGCAATGCCTTCCGTTCAACGCACCTTACAGCTGTGTTGCGGAATGTCGTCCAGTCTAGGACAGAAATATCTAGTGGTTAATATACGTGTTGGACAGGATGTGGTGTTATTGACAGGGTATTAAAATTGTTGCTTGATAGTAAAATTCGATTCTTTGGCATAAACCTTCTGACAAACTACTTTCTAACAAACATGTACTTGGAAGTAGACTATTTCTTAACTTGCACACAATCATGCAAAGCATATAGAAATAGGGATTCCGAATGTTATTTTTATATCACGTAAAACTCATAGCGAAGACAGCCGGCATCTCTATATCCTCCTGCTCCGCCGTTATTGCCTTAATATCCCAAGTTAGTGCATTGCTCTCAGCAAATGTCGAGGTGGGTTATACTCACAAGACTTGTAGTTAGCATGCATGAGACTGTAGCAGCTCTCGCCGTCAACAGGATCCTGTAGCGACTGCTCCTCAAAATGCTTGCAGTCGTCTTTCCACGAAATCTTATAGTTCATGTGTGCATGTCCAGTAATACCGGGCGGACCCCAGTAGACTTCCCTATCACCAGCCTTGATCTTCTTGCCCTCGGCAAACCACCTGCATCCGTTGGATGCACATGAGTCCTGAACGCCATCTTGCACGTCTGTGTGACTATGCTTGTCGTAACATCCCTGTCCACCGAGAGCGGGAGGTTCGGGCTCGGGCTTTTTGGGCGGCACAACGTTCCACTTGAACTCGCCGCATCCTACGTCAATTTTTGCGTCAATGGTCATTCGGTTTCCTGCCGAACCATGGTTCTGCCCACCTACAGAGAGTTAGTTACGCTAAAGCAATAAATTCAAAGACAAGGACTTACAAGGTTGGGTCTGAACCAACTTCTTGAACGCTTCAGTGCACATGTTGTCCTTCTTCATTCGGCATTCCCCCTCCTTTGGAATCCACGAAATGTAGAAGTTGTAATCCTTGTAGTTATCTCGATTCTCTGGGGGTGATCTTCGAACTAGCGTTGTGGATCGGCGACTAAGTCGAGGAATCTTGCCGCCGTAAATGTCGAAGGGAAGATCCTTGTTCTCGTTGTCAAAGTTATCTTTGATGTAATCGCAGAAGCCGTCTGCTATCTTTCCAAAGAATTCACTGGGAGCGTTAGAAAATTCATTAGGGCATGTAATCTCAGGCTCTTCGGGTTCATCCGGCCCGTTAAGATTTTTCAAGGCATCCCGGATCATGTTCTCGAAGTCCTCGTCGAACGCGTGCGTGACTGCCTGACTCTTTGGGTTACATTTGCAGCCTTTGGTCTTACCCTATAGATAGGAAATATTAATCTAATATCGCCACCTATTGTCATGGAGTCTCCTTACCTCGGAACAGGCCCACGGAATGTCGGTTGGCTTGGCGTCTGCAACTTTGGTGGCCATGCAATCATCCCCACAATCAGGCTGCAAGTTCTAGTAAGTCTACTGGTACCACCATGTTGTAGCAAAAAATTTACCTACCAGTCCAGTTGGACACGACGAGGCTGAAGTTGTAGTAGTCGGTGTTTGAGTCGTCTGTGACTTAGTCTTTGACACAGTTTGGATGTCCTCAGGAGGAATATGATAGACAGGCTCAATCTTCCCTGTAGTATCAGCCGCCTTCAATAGAACACCCAAAAATGTGACAGCGGTCAGAGTCATGCCACCGACCACGATGGCACCATCAACTTCTCCGACTGCGGCTGCGATAGCTGCGGCATCTGCTTCCGGGCCCAAAACTAATACCTCAACTGTCTCGCCTGCTTCTGAGCCTGGGGGCCCTTCTGCACCTTCGACGAAACCGTCTTCATCAGTTCCATACCCCGAGTCTGAGTCTGAGTCCAATCCAGCATTTTCCGAGACCTCGTCGTGAACTTGGTCGGAAAAGATATCAGCTACGCCTTCGTCTTCGAGAACACGACGTGCAGCCGCTTCAATGCCACAGCTTGGACCTTGTCGTCTGCGAAGCTTCTTCTTTGTGCAGGGTGGCACGTCTTTCAGGATAGCTTCAACCTTCTCTCTGAAAGCCGGACTCAAGATCATATCGAGACCGCCGTTGGCTTGTTTGACAACATCTACGGCCTTGTTGACTATTACCGTCACGGTTGCTCCTTCAGCATTCTTACTTGTGGTTGTCTCAACTGAGATATATGAAGGATCAGGACCAATCCACTGCATCAAGTCTTGTGTAAGTTTTCGAATCGTAGTACACAGGCAAGGGGAAACTGACACTAGTGGTACCTCCAGTCTCTGTCAAATACTCTTTCCAAACTCCGATTGATCCTTTTCTGTCGAAGGAAAGTTAGCAGGTGAGACAAAAGGATGGATTCAAAATACTTGAATAAATAAAAGGGTGTCGCTTACACTTTATCTGGCGCAGGTGGATTAAGAACGATCTGATCACGATTAGGTGGCTGTAGAATATAGATATACTCTTCACTATGCTACAGTTTAGTATTTGATAATTGTTAAGAGTTGGAATGCCTACGCTCTGGGGTTGATGGCTGGGGCTTGTGTCTGACAAGGCATGTGGCCGTTTGCCGAAGCTTCGGTCAAGAAGCCCGCGGCGAAGGCCAAATGCAACAGATACTTCATGGCAGAAGGAAACAAATGAGGCAATTGTAAGTATTGGGGAAGGGGTTTGGATGAAATGAGTTGCTGGTTGTTGGTGAGTTATACAATTAAGAAAGTGGCAGTCTGTACTTAATATACTTGTCAGCGACCGCGTAGATGAAATCCTTTCCATGTCAGAAGTAAAAATATGACAAAGAGAATTGTCGCTCCCTGAGTTCAGAAGTCTACCAGGCCATCATGATGTCTCGAAATAGCATCAAGAATAGTTCCCTGCAGATACGAGATGTAATATATGCGGTTGGTTGAGGACAATAGTGGTGGTGCTCAGACGCATGGTTGTGTTGCAGATAGGCAGTGAGATCAGAAGACACATACCATCCAATCGTCTTTCTGCAATCACGAGCTGACATACACAGAGCGGTTATAGCTTAGATAAGCGCAAGGTACCAGGGGAGAGTTATTGCAACCCCGCAGCCTAAGCCTTTGTCGTGGCGGCGGAACGACAGTTGGGGGCCGGGAAGGATTAAGCTTGAATAAGGAAATCCCCGGTGTTTAAGCTTAAAAGTGGCTCAATTTGATTACACTTCATTAACCAATCACAGGACTTTCTCCCCTCTCAACAACATCTCAGCTGCGTTTCAAACCTCATGTCAGACTGCAGCGTCAGCTACCTGCATGACTTGGCGATGGCTGTACAGCATATACAAGGAAATAATGTCAACTTGAAAGTGTTCTGGATTCATACGATGTGGTTCCATCGGTTAATATAACTACTCAAACAAGTTGTATTCTGCGCTGTGATGCTTGCCCGGCATGTTTCTTTTTTTGGAGCTCAGAGGCGGGAAAGATCCGGTCTTAATTGAATCGCTCGTTCGTGTTCTCTCACTCCATCCGTTCAGTCATACTGGGAGTATAAAGGTATGACCTCGGACTCGTCTATAGATAGTTATTTTTGAGAAGCATCTCCTGCTCCTCAATACCCTAAGAAGCACAGAAGAAAATACCAGACCCTCACAATTTTTGAAGTCTCTCTTTCGCTATGAAGCTCATTTTTACGATTTTCGTTTTACTCAAACTTGTCAGTGCCGCCCAAGCTGCTCGGTGGACTCTGCATCGCAGCTGCTGTAAGTCTCCTCCCTTACTTCTCACTCATAGACGCGATCATAACATCAGCAGACGAGAACGCTGCGTACAGAGATGGCTTGATCACGGCGATGGAAACTGCTAAATCAAGATCTGCTTTCTGTGCCTCTAAACTCATTTCTATTAATCCCTTTGATCCCTTTATTATATTTTTTTGACTTT
>JAALXI010000064.1:0-59514 GCA_012977755.1 Fusarium nurragi
AGTAGCATGTGTTTTTAACATCCATCTTCACCACTGAAGCAAATCTTATTACTGATTGTGGCTTGTGTGTGGCTAGCAAGATAGATGACCCCTAATTGGCTTAGCTTCTAGCATGAACCCAGCTAAGGCGCCTCTGCTGCCTAAACTAGGTCATATAAGATTATTTCTATAAGGATGCCCCCTTTCCCTAAAGCCCAGACCCAAACTCAATTCTTTCCACAACAAGTCTGAATCAATTACGCCAGTTTAACCTGAGCGTCACAGGATGATGTCACCCAGAAGAAGCTCTAGACTTGTGAATCGGAAGGTTGAGAAGCCTGTCGTAACCGAGCGACAGCCAATATCTGAGCAACCCATGAAAAGCGGCACGAAGCGGAAAGCCGCAACAATCAAATCTGAGCGCAAAAGCAAGAGTGGCAAGACGGCAAACAAAGCAGTGAAAAAGGCAGTCAATAGTAAAGGCCTGTCTGCGCAACTTACCTCGACATATGGAGGCAACAAATTGCCGCTCTTACCAGCTGAGATACTTAACATGATTCTGAAAAATGTAAGATCCTCCTGACAGCAGTTATGCTTGTGTTAATGAATCCAGATACAAGACAAAGCCACCTTGAGCAGACTAAGCCGAACATGCAAGAGCTTTCATTCACTTGTAACCCCGCCGCTTTACAATCGTATCTCGGTTGCTGCGATGTTCCACGCCCACATCGCGAGGCTCATCCGCACTCTAGAGCCACACCTCAGCATCACACAGAGGAAGCAGGTGAAGAGTGAGGGCGCATACAGAGGTCAACAGGAAAAATACCCCAGCAACCTCGGCCCTCATGAGATTCCGTCGTGTGCAGAGCAAGTTCGTCAACTCGTTCTTGGACGTGTCGATCCGGGCAAAAACCACAGCTATATCGTGCATCGATACATCGAGGAAGCACTCAAGAACATGAAGAATATCGAAGTGCTTGAGACACCTGTTCTCACAAAGTAAGTCTCGTATAGGGAATATTTTACGCATACTAACGCTGCTTACAGGTCAATGGCAGAGAGTGTTGCGGGCCTTACAAAGTTACAGGCTTTGTCCCTAAACACCGGAGAATTTGAAAGCGGCGACTTTGAGCCCCTAAAAAAGATCC
Source organism: Fusarium nurragi (assembly GCA_012977755.1). Lineage (NCBI taxonomy): Eukaryota > Fungi > Ascomycota > Sordariomycetes > Hypocreales > Nectriaceae > Fusarium > Fusarium nurragi. Next base: position 1,128 of record JAALXI010000064.1, read on the forward strand.
AGAATTTGAAACACTTGGTCATAAAGGTCTACGGCCAGTCCGTGATTCTCCAGTCCATGTTGCTAAACTCGAAGTCTACCCTCAAGAGTCTCGATATAAGCACGAGCTCTTTCGAGAACGGTTTACACAAGATCTTAAAATCAGAGGGAAGAGACGTAAATAAAAAGCATCATCTTACTGCCCTCCAATCATTCAGCCTCAGCGGCCCCAGCTTTGAACTAGCCGACATTAGATCATTAGACCGCGCCATCAGTTTTGTCGGACTACGAGAGCTCAAGATCGAGTCCTTAGCGTACAACTCGCACCTTTTGTACCAACACTTGGCGGAGCTTTTCTCAGGCGCCAAGTCTTCAAGCGCAGCTCCCAAGTTACAGAAGCTATCAATCGACATGGCAGTACCCCCCTACAATATATCTGACACTGAAAAACAGGCAGTGACAGACGCTCAATGTCGCTTTCTGTCTTCTTTCGATACGTTAACGAGTCTGACACTCGCCGACTATGGCGAATATCCTTCTGCTAACCTTGACAACCCTGGTTTGCCGGATACGATTACACAGGCAATTCTCAAGCATGAGAACCTGGAAAAGCTGGCTATATCATACCGTGGGATTACCAGCGGCTTCAAACTACCATACTTATCGCCAGCCACTGTTACCAGTCTTATCGAAAATCTACCTAAATTAAGTGAAATCGAGATTGCCCCGGACGAAGATGACGTTGTAAGCAAATCTTTCGGAGTTTCTAGCAAGAAATACTAACATAGCACAACAGGAGGCGCTTGGAACGGCACTCTCACGAGGTGCTAACCTTGAGTCGATCGCCTTTTCTTGCACACAAACTTGGGCAGGTCCTGGCTGTTCTGATGAGCCAGGCATGCCTCTACTAGAGGGTGTACTTACGGGCTTTCTCTCCCGCGATATCGGCAATGCTCAAAACTTCCGATGGGAGGATCACTGCAAGCTCAAGCGTATAAGTATAGACTCTCGGACTTACGAGCTTGCATCAAAGTTCGGGAAGGGTGGAAAAGGAATATCCAAGTCGCAGAAGCTTGTACTTGAGAGCAAGCCAAAGCGGGTAGTAATGTACCGGGATATCACAGGATCTCTTCCTAGCTCGGTACACGTCGGATTCGATCCTACGTTCACATGGGTTGGGAAGGTTTTCAAGGATTTGGACTGAGTTACTTTTGGTATCTTGATGTCATGGTGGAAGATAAGCGACGTATATCATCATAGCTGTCGCTTTCTGAGATTTAGAGTCTAAATAAACGGTGACTTAGACTTCCACACTTTTGGCGTTAGCTGTATCACCCGGACCACTGCTTGGTTCAAAGCTTGCGAGAGGTGGCCAATGAATACAGCAGAAACCAATCCAGGCTCAAATGTATGTACAGCCTAACGAACTCGCCTTCTCTCTTTACTCTCGCGTGCTTTGGCCACCCTGCAAGCGGGATTGTGGGTACATTATGCATAATGTCCTCGAAGCCATCCTCACAGTCTGAGTCTTGCATGATCCTGTCAGTGACTCTGAAGGTACGCCCGATCTTGTCTCCGGCATCGTGAAAGAGATGGGTCCATTTCTCGAATGTTCCAACCATCCCATTGGCAAGTACTTCAAGGGTACTGGACCAGATAGATTGCTTACTCGTTCTCCGCTACTGAGTTGGGGTTCTTGCGCTTCAGGTGGATATGGGGCTTGATGTGCTGGAGCCAACCACCGGGCTTGAGAGCCTTACACATCTCGCGGTACAGCTTCTGCCGGTCAGAAAAGGCGCCGTGCATATAGCGCACGTGAATGAAGTCGAAAGAGGCGGGCTCAAAGGCCCAGTTCAACTGCGCATCGTCGATCTGAAACTTGATATCTAGTGGGACCCATGAAGACTGGGTTGGCGAGATGTCGACTCCAATGACCTCAAGTGGGAGGAAGTTGTTAGCCATATCACCGTGGAAGGTCAGTAAGTGCATTATGTCGCTGGTTTATTACTCATATGGCCCAAATTCCGGTAACCAGTTCCGACGTCCTAGATGCGCTGGATACCAGTCAGGAGAAGATGATGTTAAAAACGAGAAGTCCTTGCCTGGGGGTTATCTCCAATTGGGCCGGCATAAAGCTTGTCTTCAAGCATCATAGTTAGCCATTCATATCTACAGGTACGACTGTCAGCAAGAGAGCAATCGCAGCTGGGTTAATGAGACATACGCAACATCAAATGCTTCTATATGCTTATCGTCGTTGGGTGCCCTGTAAGAGACACAGTACTATTGTATGAAGCATCGGGATAGCAGTGCTTAGGTACCAGTAATCGGTTGCATGGGAGTTTTGATAAGTCCGGCCTTGGATCTTCCGATACTCGTAGATATTCAATGAGACAGATACTGTAAATGAACGAGTGCTAATTCACGGGGTTAGGATCTGTATGCTGAACCCGCCTTTTGGTGAAATTACCTTTCCGCCTCAGTTAAAGAGTCATTATCATTTTCTTCCGCACCTGCGACCTCTGGGTTCTGCCCAAAATTGGCAACAGCACTAGAAGAGTGATCATGTATAATAGCGATTCCCTGGCGGGTCTGCTCTTCGTCACACATGCTAATAGATTGTGTACAATACAATTCCGCCCTCTCGGTTTAGCGAAGGTGGAAAAGCACAGCCAGCCTTCATGGTCTAGCGCAAGAACTAAACAAACGCAGAACACAAATGGAACTCTTCTTTCGAAAAAGTTGGGGCGGTGTGATTAGACATTGGAAAATGGCTTCAATGAGTCTTAAATATCTTTCAGAAGTGGTTATGCTGATCAACCCTGTTCTGGTTTCTCGGGATTATGTTGTCGAATGTTTGTAGAATGAGGCAAAGCTTGTTCAGCGAAGACTCTTCATCAGAATCCGCTTACGTGCAGTATCAAATCAACCTTTGAATGACCAGGCGGAGGCTCGATCTTAGGAATAAACATTGTAGCCACGGCTGTGGAGAACAGGGCTCGCATCTTAGAAAATGGTATCAACAAATTGGAACCAGCTCAAAAACTCGCAACAATTCCTCGGGGCCTCAGCTAGTTGTGAACAGTGAGCTCAAGGGGCTTCAAATATATCAACCTTTTTGCAAAGATGATCAGGGCTCCAGTCTTTTATCGATTACAACGGCTTGAAATCCAAACTCCCAACTTCTGGCGTTCATGAACCTGCAAAGGCTCGAAACTCGCTCAACTGGCACAGTCAAACGCCACCTTGATGTAATATTACCATGATCGTTTTGGTCTTCAAGTCAGTCGAGCGTCAGAACAGTGTCGATGGCTTACGTGTAAAGGCACGACGTTGCATATACGAGAGGTGGCTCCGTAACTGTTCCTGCCGGAGGCCCAACAGAGCCATCTGGCGTCATCAAGCCGTTTTAAACGTTGGGGGACTACTCGACACTTCTCGGCCACGTCAGCCCCGCACACCCGGCTTACGAAGACGATTATTGTCGCCTGGTTGGGCCCCGAGGAGCTTAATTAAATTAAAGTTCCATTGAAACCGGCGGGATGGTGAATGGGTAAGAGGGAGAACGCCAAATGGAAAACAAAGTTGTACCTAATGCAGGCTACCTACCAGCAAAATATTGGCAGCAACCAATGGCAGCCTGGGCGATTGACACCGAGAGGATTTATCAGTACGTAGTTGCTTCGGGATTGTTTCCGATCTGATCTGTAGATCTAGGAATCTGGAGTAATGCTTACCTGGATAGAGAGGCAGTTAAGGAGGGAGATCACTCTTATATTAGATCTCGACCTAACCAGATGCCTGATTTCTGAACTTAGTAGCCCCAATAGTTGTCTATAAGCACTAGACAGTACAGCATACATCAAAAGTCACCTAATAAAACGTCAAATAAGGAAAGCTCAGAGACAAGTAAACAAGAGCCACACAGGCACCAATGAGTATCGTAGAATAGCTAATGCGCTTCAAGGTTTAATAAAGCAAGCCACTCGCGGGCCCAGAACAAAACAAGAGTCAGAATGATGAAGCACCCAACGGTCTTGATAATAAGAGGTGAAAAAACACACTTTATGAAAGGAGGAATTAACCTTCGAGACTTGGAGTATTCATCTTGTAGTCTCGCATAACCTCAAGGGTAAATAGGGCCACGTCAACACAATGCCGAATTATCCGAGCTGAAGATGAGTCTAAGGATGCATTATTCGTAGTTTATACAGCAGGAACAACAACAAACAAACCAAAATCGAGAAAATGGGAAGATTATGTCTCCCCCTGGTGAAAGGGAAGGACGTTTCGAGGTATAAAAGATACCTCTCCTCCCGGACCTCATCATACTTCTCTCGGACATCAGCTCAAGCAGTCTGAGATCACTCACATCACTCTTACTCTTACTCTCACTCTCAAAGTCCACTTCCATACAAGCTACCAACTCTTTACCCAATACATTTTACCACCAACCACTCGTCAACATGAAGCTGTCCCTTGTTGCTCTCCTCGCTGCCGTCCCCGCAATCATGTCGGCCCCAAGCGCTGAGCCTGGATCCGACATAGTTAATGCCCCTGCCAAGCGTGGGGGAGATGGACGTAATCAACACGGCGAGTATCAGCACGGCGGCAATGAGCACAGTGGCGATGGGCACGGCGGTTACCACCACGGCGGTAATAAGCATGACGGTTACCACCACGGTAGTAATAGGCACGGCGGTTACCACCACGGAGGGCACGGCGGTTACCATCACGGAGGGCACGGAGGCGGACAGCAAGGAGGGCACGGAGGCGGACAGCAAGGAGGGCACGGCGGTTACCACCACGGAGGGCACGGAGGCGGACAGCAAGGAGGGTACGGAGGCGGACAGCAAGGCGGTTATCAGCAAGGTGGTGGACATATTGACTAGAGAGCTAGTAACTAGTCTAAGTTGGGTTGATATCTATATCCCCTTGTGTTATCTGTTGCAGAACAGGCTCATCAGTTTGTAGATTGAGCATAGAGGAAGGGGAAAACAGTTTGTTGATGCAGCTCCATTAAAGCTTAACATTCTTTCACTCTTTAAGATTCCTTTAAATAAAAGGCTTAGGATTAAGAAAAATCGGCATCTATAACAGAGTGTGATAATGGTGATCTCTCCATCGACTATATAATTTAGGAAAGTTGCAAGTAAAGTGCACCTACTCGTGATGGTTTGTTTATCTTTTTTTAGCATTCTGAAACGACCTCAGAAGATAGCTACGCCATTTGGGGGGCTAGCAACGCCTCCAGGGACCTAACACACATTACTTTCCAGTCCTCAGAAGATCGAAAAGTAGACATACCTTGAGAGGCACGCTCGAAAAGAAAAACGACCATCGTTCACGTTTCTGACACTCCTCGCTCAATCTCTCAAGATCAAACAACTCCCCAATTGGCATCCCCCAACCAGCTAAAAGCCACTCATGCAGAAAGAAGTCGGGGTTTTGACACGGCCATGCCTCCATACTGGGATGGTCTCCAGCAACTGCGGCGAAGGAGTTATCCCAGAGCCATCGAAGTGTCGCTTCAGACGATTCTATTCCATGCGCTGGTGGGACCTTATAGTCTGCTAAAGTCTTACACTCCTCGTCAGAGAGTTTGTCGTATGCCCGGGTCCACCCCGATCGGATGAAGAGGATGTCGCCTGCTTGAAATGTAGTTCCTTGGCTTTGCGCGACTTTTTGCAACGACGAGACAGTGATTGCTTTTGTCTCAAAAGGCTTTATCTCAATGTCGTTCTTATCTGCCCAAGCTGCATAGTCAAGCAGCACCCCACGTCCCACGATACCACCCCGCTCGACCCAGGCTGGCTCCATCAGTTAGTATCTCACTATGTAGATTGATCACACATATGCACAACTCACCTTGTATGCCATTTACGTCAGTCGACAAAAGATCATCGAGAGTCTTTCCATTGAACCAGAGTCTCTCGTTCTGGTACGCATAATGCCGAAAACCATCCCATTGAGAACTACTCTGCGTGTTAAACGTCAGAGTATCGTCATTGACAGCTCGGGGGCTCTTGGTATTGATCTCATGCTTAAAAGGCGCACGGCCAAAGCACGGTCTTTCCATTCGGTTGAGAGGCCAGTCAGTCGAGACACGAACGCCATCGCGTATTTCTGCTGCAGCCTTGGCTGTTACCTCGGGCGTCAGAAGATTAAGCATGCCGCATTCATCATGGCTGCCAAAGAGGCCCCAGGCATTTCCGTGAGGACCATCTTTGCGTAGTGGGAGGGAATGAAATGAGGGTTTAGATAGCATTGCTATGAATTGGCTGTCCAGATCGAATGAAATTCCTCTGTTTATTTCAGAGGAAATTAAGATCTCATCGGCACCCTATGGATTGAGGAGAAACATGCACATGACGTCTTGCTTATGCAAGTCTGCTTACTAATTGCGGTATCTAATCAGTTTCCTGCGTTTTATGGTATTTCTTTTACTATTAGGCTAGCTCTGGCACAGGTTGCAAGGGTTGGGAATCCTGTTGCTTGTGCAAGCCTCACCTTATCTATAGTAGCTGCTTTCATGTATAATGTTAGTATTAGCTATTCAATAAATAGTTAAATATTCAAGTTCTATTTGAGACCTTTTTAAAGATGCATTTGCCTACTTATATTAGATATTTAATCTTCTATCTAACTTATTATTTGACTTGAAGGACGAGCTGTATTATAGAGCCACCTCGCAACAGCTATAGGGTCCTATGGCTTACCCATCCCGCCCAAGCGAGAGATTGTTTTGGACCTCTATTCCCAGATGGTGAGGACCCGTGGAACCAGATTTATATACCGACAAGAGTTAAGTACCCACGGAGACCATCGACTAATCAGGTGTCTAATTGAACTCATAAGACATTGTAACCTAGACGTATTCAATTACGAGATCGACTATTGGCACAAGTGATGTCCTCCTGACGATGTTGTCGTCGATTGCCTTAAATAATCTACTGCGGGGCTCGCCGAGAGTTGTCTTATTAACCGGAGTCTCGTTGATGTGACAGGTACCAATACTAGCTATTTACATCAGCAACGGAGTTAGAATATACTGTATCGTAGATGTACTCTGATAGTAATGGAACTATTTGGGATGGTTGCGACTGACCTGGCGCAAGATCTTAACGACATTGGTGTCAGCGTTAGTGTCACTGAAGGTGTTGCCGGTGCCGTCAAAATAGGTAATAAGCTTGGTGTACTCAACAGGAACTATCGCTTGCTCTATATGCGCACTGCCTTAGGATATTTTAGCAATAGATAGATGGTATCTGATGATAGGAGGAGGAGGTGGTGCTCGGTGTCTTGGAAATATCTGACTGAGAGGAAGACCATGTTCAAGTTAGAGGATCGTAGTTACATCTATCCTTCTGCTGCTCTGCGCTCAGTGCTGCCAGTACGCAACAAGGCTGCCTAGCGTCCTGCGTCTGGGATCTAGACCATGTGTCAGCTAGCCACTGGCCACGCATGTGAACCTTGTCGCGCTGCCCAAAAAGAGCGTCTGAGACCTCAACTCACCTCCAGTCAATACTGCATTTTCTATTTGCTCGTGCCGTTTGGCGCATGGCTCTTTTTTAGGACAGCTGCGGTAAGTAGTCTGATGGGCCAGTGTTACCTATGGAATCTCAGCCCGCCACTATCGAGCGGAGAAGTCAGTTATTGCCACCAGCTCGAATACTGTACTAGTTTCGCTAACATTCCCGATGTGAAGTCACCTGGGGCCCAGAACGCACGTTAACGCTTATCCGTCTAGTTATGCTTCAGCAGTCATGATCGCAGCTGAGGCAGCCAAAACCTAAAGTTGCCCTTTGATGGCGTCAATCGTTATACGTGTACGAGTCGTCTTAACCGGTCAATCTTCCGATATAATGCTTGTGTGTTATCGCTCAATTTGTCAGTATTTTGCCATTTTAACAGCCACTCGTAGTAGCACAAATAGCTTAGATTGCAAGTAACCAGACTCTTTCTTTTCAAGCTAAACGCAGGAGAGTAGATGAGCTATATATTGGCTCTAAAGACTAATTCCCAGGAATTTAAGTCACTCTTGTAATCAAATCTTCCTCCGCCGAATTTTTGACGCAGCTTTAATGGGATCCATGACCCAACTTTGATGGAAGTCGTCTGGATCATCCCCCTCGGAAGTAAACCAGACAACTTCAAACCCTAGGACTTTGGGATCATTTGGGAACTTGAACGACGATATTTTGTTGTAGTCTGCGTTTCCAATGTAGAACGTGTCAGATTCAGAGACAATGACGCGGTGTCCTTTGTTGAGCATTTTTGGAGTGGCACCGTTATGCCAGGTTTGTATAATCCAATCCTTGGATAAGTGTATACTCTTTCCACTGTCGGTAAGGGGATCATCCCACAAGATCAACGATTTGTTTGGGCAAAGGGTTTTGAGCCAGTGCAGAAAGGTCTCAAATAAGTTGTTATCGTTATTCGTGTGCCAAACGTATGCCACTTCATCGCCGCCAAAATGATGCATGGGGGACCCGAAATATTGATCAACCGTGGAAACCAGACTACGTATATTGTCGTATGTTTGGTGTTTGTGCTGTCTGATATCGAGCTCGGCCTTCGGATGTTTTAGGTCTGGTTTGCCTACCACTAAGTCTTTCTTCCATAATCCCCTGGTATAATGCCATTAGAACGTTATGTTGCAAATCATAGAAAAGATCATCCCATAACCTACCATATGTCACTATGTCCTGGCATGTCTGTCTCGGGGTATACAAGAATGCCCAAGTGTTGTGCATGTGAGACTACCCTCTGGATATCGCTGGGAGTATAGTATTCGGAAGTGTGGCTGTACTTTATGCTCACATTCGTTAAACCACCGTCTGCCGGCCAAAGCATTGGAAAGCTCTCCGCGTCGTATATATGCCAGTGGAAGACATTGAAATTATACTGTTGAAGCACAACTAACAGGTTCAGTATGGCTTTTACAGGAAAGAATTTCCGCCCTGTGTCCAGCATGAAACCTCTGTGAGGATAGAGATCGGACTCCATCTTGCTTGGATTCTAAGAGAAGGGGCGATGGATGAGAAATCGGAGGTTGCAAGTCTTGCAAGGAGGATGGGGGGAGAAACGCTTTTATGATCGAGCTGACTTACCACAAGCACTAAGGCCAGGTCTACAGTGGCGTGACGTACGTTTGCGGTATAGTGGAATGCAGTCCGTCATGGTTTTGCACAATTTGGGTTAGGCCCATAAGCCAGCGGAATATGCCCGCGTTGTCACGGAAAGGTAGCCCCGTGTCATCAACTCGGGGGTGACACGCGGAGTTCCGTGCCGATGGTAAAGACTCAACAGCAACGTAGACCCAACCATTCATAAGAACTCATCTAACAGTAGCGTAGATCCCACGGGGATGGAGGGCCAACCAGCCCAGAGACTAGAAATGATCAAGCTTTTCCAAGATGGGAGCTATCGGCCTGATCTGCCGAGGGCCGCCGCTCGGGCGCCCGTCACAGCTGCCAGCAGTATAACAAACTGAACATAGATATATATGTGATACATGCAAACCACGCTCTACCTTTTACTTTGTTAGGGAGGTAGAATGGTAGAATCTGGTGAAGGTGGTAAAATGCTTTTTAGATGTCTATTGGCTATACAATGTGGAGGAGACCCCCAGAGTATACGCGGTTGTGGAGTTGATACGGGGTTCAGCAATACCTGAGATAAAGGATATCTCGCTCTGCAGGGTCTGTTGATAGCTATTAATTGTCATCTCCAAGATATACCACGGGAAGAACTGCTTTCGCGTCCAGTGTTGACGCAGAAATAACCTCCTCAGAGACATCCGCCGTCCTCCATGACCCCATCCCAAGAAACCGCCCATGAACGGAAAAATAAGTGCCTACCATACGGCACTTTCTCATCTTGCGATCCTCATCCCAGAACCAGTCAACAGATTGCACTGGTAGAAAAGGCTGAATCACATACTGAGTTGTAGAAGAGTTGTAATCTGCTTTTCTCATGGATTCCAAAATTGAACGCCACTGAACATCGGAGATATTCTTACCAAGTAAAATCCCCGAACCCCTCGCTAGCCTAACAGGTTTCAAGATGAAGCCCTCCTTGCTCTGTGGGTCTTTCTTTGTAGTCTCGAATAGTTGCAGTAATTCCTTAGAACCTGGAAGGAGCGTCGGGATGATGCATTCTCTTAGAATTTGCGCTTGGTCGGGAGTGAGGACCTTGTGGCTGTGCACGAGTGCATCGAGCTCTTGTTGGATGATGCCGAGGATCCTCTTATCGTGGGCGATAAAGACGCTGCGAACGTCGTTGACACTGCGCATGGCAATTTGCCGTATCATTTCCGCTTCTAGTGCGAATAGCTCAAAGTCATAGAGCTGGAGTCCGATTTGGTGGACTTTCTCCAGGGCCTGACCGTCGATTTCGATCAGATCAGAAGGGATTGCGGCCAATTCCTCGTGCGAATCACGCTCGCAGTACAAGTCGAATTTATCCGGAGCGGTCTTGCTGGGAATGACACGGAGAGACGACGGCCTGATTGACCTTGGCCTCATTCCAGTTTTGTGCTCCAACATGCCAAAGACGGGACTGTCCTGCGGCATGCCTAAAGAGTCGCCAACGAGGTGAATAGGAACTGATGGGTCAAACAGTTCAAAGAGACCATCGAACAATTTGTTGTGGTCACATCCTGGTCTGATAGATGGGTTGTGGCATAAGGTATCGGCTAGCGCTTCGTACAAACTGGCGTTGAACTGGAGGTAGTTGAAAGGGAACCTGCCGTTGATCTCGCATACTTTAGCCCGGGGAACTCCAGAGTAGTCTGTGACCGGAATGAGAAAATCTGGTCTTAGGTTGCCCTGATTCCCTGAGTAGGGCCGAATGAGGCCCTCTTCAGAGGCTCGCGAAACCCACTGAAGAAGTGTTTCGACCTGCGGATCAAGTGGCATTCGACAAGGGAAGTTGGCTTCCTCATCTTTCCACCATCTGTCGACGATACTGCCCAGGGCGAGTGTCAGTGCCTCGTGGAAAATCTCGAGATTCTCCATAAACTCCATCGGGAGCACGGCAGGATGAGGGTGTAGTTGCCGCGCGACCTGAGGGATTTTCCCGTAGGGACTGGTATTGCGCACAAAAGCCTCTCGCATGACCTCGTCTTCCTGGATTCGGATGCTCTCATGAGCCTCATGAGGCTGAACAAGTATCTCAAAGCTACCAGTAGCGGCTAGGGACACTTGGCGTAGCCATTGACTCTTGTTCCAAAGCACGTTGGGCACTTGTAGCTTCACAACCTTGAACTTCTTGGTTAAATGTCAGTCGAGCCTGGTCTGCCTACGTTTACATGTTGAGACAACTCACTGTGTTCAACGATGCCTCTATTCTCATCTTCATGAAGGATTTGAAGGGCATCGTCTCTCTCACAAAATATCGATAGATCTCTTGCTGCATCGACCCGTTGTTGCCAGAAAGAGCACGTTCGAGCTCGTAGCGTACGAGTCGCCATCCATCATGCTTACCCTCTAGCCCCAAACTGTAGAGCAAGTACCCTACGTGGTTCTGGATGAGCACATGGTGCATTCGGTCCCAGACCCTGTGAGCATCGTCCGTGGCTGAGGCCTCGAGGCTCGCCAGGTCAAACCCTTGCGCTTCGAGGGTCGGTCTGTGGAGTTTGACGCCGCCCGACAGGTCACGGACGGCAAAGCCTTTGATGGCCATTGTACGCCTGCAGATTCTGACTACTGCATTCTGGGCATGGCACTCAAATGCAACTCCGTGTCGTACCAATGGGTCTAAGAAGAGTGCTATCAGAATGCGTATGTATCTGCCTTTCTAGTTAGTTCGTTGTAGGTCGAAGGCGGACTAGCGTGTAACAGACCTCCTGAACCAGCTTGCCTTGTCTTCTGTTGTTTTCAGGCCAAAGAGTATCTCGGCGTAGATCTTACTACCACCCCTTGGCCTTTCCATCAACGCCGCAGCAAGGACAAGCGCTTCGTCGTTTCGTTCCGCTGTCGCCTCAAGGCTCTCCCGCAATATGCAGCTTGCGTATCGGGCCTCGCCAGGGTCTTCTTGACTACCAGTAATAGCAGCAACTTCTCCAAATAACCAAAGTTGATGTGGAACCAGCTTCTTCAGAAGACGCGTCATTGCCGGAGCTGCAGCTGGTGCCCAGGGTTCCATAACTCGGAAGCCTGAAGTAATGGTGCAGGCTAGGGAAAGCTTAATATCATAGGCGTAGCCGGGCACAGATACTGTTCTGATGGAAGCTTGGGCTACTGCCCGATTCTCGACTGTTTTGATTAAACTTGCTTTGGGGAAGAAATGGAGCAAGGCCGGCAGATTCTGTGAGAGACAAGGAATTACTGTATAGTCGTCAAGACTAGAAGGAGAATGAATACCCATGAGGTCTAGCAGGGGTTCCATGTACTTCTCAAACGGCCCAAAGAGACGTATCGAGGATTTCGAGACGGCGACAAAAGAAAGGCCTGGGCTCAGCATATCTGGTAAGCTACTTGGTCCAACGGGTGACAACAGTCCTGAGGCAAAAATCGTCCTGTGAAACTGACATATATCAGCAAAGACCAGTGAAGGTAGTAGATATGGTGGCATACTGGATGGGTAGGATGGCCGGTAATAAGGCATCTCTCCCACTCAGAGAATGAAGAGTCAATGCTCAGGATAGGCCATTCAGACCCAAGCTCCATCCACTTCTCTGGTCGTAAATCAGCATCTCAGCTCTACCATTGCATTAACTACAGACCTAGCATAAGGGCCGAGTTTCGAAGCTCGTCAACCATTGACAACTTTGTTTCTTGCTTGCTGTCAAACCACGATGCGGCGAATGCAAGGATAGAACCTGGATCATCCTCTCTGACTTCCTGGCCATTGGAGCAGAGCGTGACGGGCACCCCAAAGTCATTTGGCCGGAAGTGCTTCGACAAATCCACGTCACCACTGACGGGAAGAGTGATCGATCTAGAAGTATCTTTGGGCCCGGTAATACGGGCTCGTGGTTGGTCAATTCCATCGAGCAATAACAGTGTCACCAGTCTCTCATTGACTAGTTGGGCAATGAGCCTCTTGGTGGTCTCGCGTCTAGCCAAGGATTGATAGTCTGTCAACATTATGATTGAATGAAATCTGACAGATATGATGAGGATCGAATAAAAATGTGTCGGATAAAGATGAGGTTCCGGTGACTGTGACATACTGCCTGGCTAGGCTGTAATTTATAGGTGAATTGAAAGACCCATATTAACTCCCTACATCTGCGGCATACCAATCCTCAACACGTCATTATTGTTTGCCGATTCCAGTTATGCCGTCTTATTATACAGGAAGGCACATATGACGCTAAGGAATGTCTGACTTGGAAAGGGATAAGAGTGTGAGATGGAGTAGATCAAAGACTATAAGACTTTAGCTTTTATTCCAAGTCTCTAGGAGGTTTGTTATGCCTATTCCATCAAATATATAAATTTGCACACTGCTATTACTACTTTTCTTGGCTAACAGCTGTACCAAGTCAAAGTAGGAAACTAAGCAGCAGCATTACGACATGTACTGCGTAATGATTGAGACAAATATCAAACTAGTAGCCTAGCTAGGATGCTGGTATTTAGGTGTGGTATGTGTGCGCTGGCGTCATTCTTGTTCAACTAATCAAGTGTCTTGCTTCAAGATCTTCCTCATGAGGGGCAGTATATCGAATCAATTAGGCTCATTTGGTGTCTTATTAAAAACATATCAAATAATGCAGAACAATATAATCTTAGCTGAGTATAATAATCCCTTAGCACTAAATGCAGGCCTAACTTCATTATAGGAAGATGTCTTAGTGACTAATTATAAAAAAACCGCTTCTATAATAAAGTTTAAACTATATATCCCAATAACAGACCATTAGGTCCATAGAGGAGCACCCGATATGGTCCATTCTATCGTAAAGCAAGTACGCAATTTCCGTTGTCCTATTTTATACCAAACAGCTATACAGAATGGTGTTAGTAGAATGTTGCCAGCTATTTAATTTCCGAGCTTGTATTTAGTAATAATAGCCTTGAAAAAAGTCCTCGGATTCTCATTTAGGTAATATCAGTCGGGGACATTTTATAATGTGGAACAGAATTATAACCGCAGGTATATACTTAAGCAAGTCTTCAAAGCGCAGCAGAATCCAACGCCCCCACTCTCTTTACAGGCTTTACCCTTACTGAGGGTGGTAAGCAACTGCTACATTGAAGCGCGCGGGAACAAGGTCTCGGTCGTATCAACAGCCACAAACACATCTACAATATAGTCCGAGCACGATTCAATATTCTAGCAGGATAATAGATGCCCTCAAACAAGAGGGAACAAGCTCTCTGTTGACGACTAGTAATCCCATTTCTATGAAGACACAAGGCCCATGTGGTGTCTAGACCATGCCAGTGACGGGACACAATAGCAGTCAGTAGTATACAAGCATTAAAGTGACTTTTATTAAAACAGCAGGTGCGAGAATACTTTGTATCTTACACTCTCTGTCCACATATTGCATTATTTATACATTAAGGTTGCTAAGGGGGTGAGTATAATGACTCGCGTCTATGAAGTTCTCCTGTTGGGCATGGTGAAATCCCGCGTGTATACGCTTCACGAAAGTGTCGAGAATGGATTGACGCAAGTCATTGGCAGGGTAATCCTTGTGGAACCAGTGATGACGGATAAAGACTCCACCGCATTTCTTATCACCGATATAAGGAGCTCCATTTCCATCCATGCATGGAATCACGCGCACGTCTTCTGTTGAGTTATAGTCGTAGCGGACATAGTTCGAGAAGGCTGCTTGTTCGTGTGCCCATTGCTTGGCCCATGTCTGGCAACCTTTGTATTTTGCCTCTGAAGGACATTGATTCCAGTCGTGGAAGAGCTCTTGTGTCCGGTTGCTCTGCCGGGCCACGATGAAGCCCGTATTCATCATCACTTTGCCTTTGCTGTCGCGATTTCTTGGGGAGTCTGGGTCATTGGACATAGCAACGAGGGTCTTGTCTGTTATGTTCCATAGGCGCATCAGCCACTCAAACGGCATTTCCGGATACATAAACACGGCATCGGCATCGAGGAAGACAACGGTTTCGTGAGTCTCGAGAGCTTTTTTGATCATTGGAACCTTAACCCAAGTCCCATGTCGATTGCGATAGTCGGGGGCTCGTATGAATTTGTAGTCGTACCCGTGAATCATGGCTGAATGGGAAGGGAAGCATTAGTCAAGGAGTCGTCCGCAGGCACAGTGCAGCAGGACATACCATAGAGGTAGTGATTCATCATTCCGCCAGTCCTCCCAGTCATTTCGCTAGCTTTCAAGGGTGCCTTGTTCATCATGGCGCCAGCGCCTGTGTCCAGCCGAGTATCAACATCCAAGATAAGCAACTTCTTCTTCAAAGGCTTTGTCCAACGGTGATTGCCATTGTCGATTTTATAGTCGTATCCTTCTGTGGATGTGAAGCGTGTAGCATTGAGGTCGTGGAGGAATGGCTTCCAGAGTTGATGTATCAGCTCTGGTGTGTTTTGCGCGAGATTCGCTGGCAAAGGGGCTGACAGGGACGAACTGACGAAGCCGCTGGTTAGGATCGACGTGGCTCGATGGTTTGATTGTCGAGAAACAACTTACCGGAAAGCCAAGTCGGTGGTTGACGGGAAGTACAACCACCAGGAGTGAACTGTAAGGCCGAAAACTACAAGAACGCCCATGGCGAGGAGGACCCCTCTCCGTCTATTGGCTCGAAGAAGAAAGAGGTAATCCATGGTCGCGTATTCGCAGCTTTGATAAACCGTTGACTTCTCAATATGGATGTCGAGTTTCGGGAATCTCGAGCACTGCAAACAGGTAACCAGAAAGTACAGAGGGGACCATAAAAATTCCCATACGGGCTGGGGTAGGAGAGGCATTTTGTTTGAACTTTAACAATTTGATGGCATGGCATCTGCTGGCTCCTGCTGGCTCTAAAGCCTTCTAGACTGCACTCAGCCCCAAACAAGAACTAGAGAAGGCACACTAGACACACTAATAGACTAAGAAATGACGCGGCTGTTTAAAGCAAATCATAGCACTCTGCACGAGGTGGGGCTCTCATCTCTGCAGGCTTTGTTAATTGGAGGAAACGTAAAGCTTGATTGTTAAGTAGCCAATCAGCCGAGTTACAAACCCCAGGCTCCCATGCGTTAAGGTGCCGAATATCCAGGACCCTTTTGCCGGACTCCGACTTCTCGGCCCATTAAATTGCCATTGCTGTCGGATACGAGAAACAAGACGATTGGTCAATTCGGACGAGCCCCCGTCGGACCCTTTATTCTCAAAATCAACTAGCTACATCTAGTGGGACGTCGACGTGGACTAGAATAAGCTAATTCGCTGTGTTTCTTCCACGTTTTAGCATTTGATACCGAGATTCTCAAGCCTCGAAATTCTTAAACACTGCTACACTTCTTGAACAGTTGTAGCGTCCAGACTATAGCAAATCATATTTCCGAGTTCTTTGTCTAACTTGCTGAAGATAAGAGACTCTATAGGTAGCGCCTCAGCCTGAAAGTCATAATCCCAGTATTCATGTGCTCTAGAGGTGATGTCAAGTCCGCCAGGAGGTAGCTCATCCTTCTAAGGATAGTTCATGACAAAGCCTTGGAATGGTAGTGCTTCAGTGGGGATGAGGCGTTCTCGGCTTGCTTAAGGCGCCTTACACACCGGCTGCCGAGATCTCTCGAGGTGCTTCTGATGACGGCTGCAGCCAGCGAATCGTCGCTGGGTATCTCTGTCTCCTCTGTGGCTAGCCATGTCTACCAACCAAGTTTTCCTGGCTCCTGATTTGCGGATGACTCAGCCGCAACGCCGTTAGGTTCATCTGTCTTCGTTCACCACGTGGACAAAGTAGGACACGCAGAAGCTACTTCACAGCAATCAGTTCTGGAACTGATGCTTGATATAACGCTGTTTTGGTGCTTTGGGAATGTCAATGTGAGCATGAGACTTGACTTGGCGTCTTGAAACATGCTTCCCCATCTTGCCTGATCGCGGTCATGTTGGTGCTTCCGTGAACAATACTCTTCCATAACTTGAATACAAACTCTCCGGGTACGGCTGCGGTTTTGAAGTCCCGTGATAGATAGATTATCTCTTGAACTGTGACCCAGGGTGAAACGCGGTAGAGCTTTATGGATTTCCAACCAGTCACGGTCGTCGTTATCTCTGTTGCTTTGGTGCTGTACGAGCCCCGTTGCCTATGGCAAATCATCACGGACTCTGCCTTTCCAGAATAAAGTTGTGGAGACTTTGACGCTAAATTTAATTCACATATGCTTTTAATATCCACATATCATAGCATTTTTGAGATCGATTCGCGATGAGGAGAATCAATCATGTTATTGCTTGCAAAACTCGGTCTGTACTCTTGGCGTGGAATTGTGCTTTCCAAGTCTCGTTGCGATTCTTTTAGGAGCTGCCTGATTAGATTATCGGCTCCAGGAATATCGATCGGCGACGCTACGGCATATTCCGCAACCCGAAGCGTGATCCAATACTGGTCTTGAAGTTTGGTCGCATCTCCGTAGTTGTATCCAAGACAGCTCTCGATCCCTATTTCGCAATGCAGTTTCAATACTTCATACAGTACCTGTAGATTGACGTCTTGCGGTGCTGCAATCTTTTCAAGTATCTTGAAACAAGCCGCGTGTATCGAAAATGAAATGATGCTTTTCTCTCAATCGTATCTTGGAACATCCATCACAGATCCAGCAATAGCAAGCGGTACGGATACTCACACTCATACTGACGAGGTGTCAAGTGCAGTTGTTATGGGGTCTTCAGAGTCTAGTTCATAATAATCGCTGTCGTGATAGGTCGCGCGTTTTGTTCGAAATACCCCAGAGTCTTGAGAGAATGGCCGATATATGACGATGGTTTGTACTGACCTTTCTAGTGAGGACGGTTTTGAGTATTCACCCGGATTCTGACATTGGCTAACCATTCTATATCTATTCTGGCAAGCAGGTTCTGATTGTAGGTGTATTCGTCTTCGCCATCGGTATTAGCATTGACAGAAAGAGTGCGTGCGAGAGTGCCGCTGAGGGCACAGTATACATCGTTTCCCATCCTAAACTTCTAACTATTGGAAGATTATGGAAACGTTGCCTAGTAGCAAAGACCAGATATCCAAACCAACGCAAGGACTATCGGACTACGTCATTTTAATAAGCATAGAGAATACATATAAGCTGTGACTACTGTGCCCTATCATTATTACGTCAATATGCACGTTGGAGAACGGATACCGTTTTACTCGATTGCTAACTCTCAATCGTTAGCAGCAAAAATGCCTTCAATCAATACAGAAGTCCCTCTGTCTGCACAAATGGCAAGAAGGACTATTCCCACTACTATAAATCACTTGCTATTAACGACTCAAGGAAAAGACCAGACAAGTAGTCCTCTCGTTTAAACCTAGAATGCTATCATAGTATATCCAGGCATCGTCATTAGCTCGCAATGGTTCTTAAACTCATACCCCAAAGCTCCGCCAGTCCTCTTCACCATTTGCTTTGCACGGCACACGGGGGTTTCCCCCCGTCGCTGTAGGAGTACGCAGCGTAGTCGCAGATTGGGTGACACTAAGGCGCGAGCATGCATCATAGTACTCATCGTAGTTCGGCACAGTACGTGGCATATTCGGCTGGTTAGACGGCGGGAAATATCGTGGTGGCTTCTTCGTTGTCTCGGGCGACGCGTTTCTTGGTGTGCTTGGCGTCGAGGGCACAACCCGAACAAAGCGCCGTTCAAGAGTTTACGTGACGGTCCTGCTTCCTGTTATCTTGTTCTTTGCGGTGGGTCTGGAATCGATCCTACAGTGTGGATGGGGTCACAGTGACAACGTGATTTGTTGAGCAATCCCGTTTACGATCATCAAGTGGAGGCTGTTCCACTGGGTCGGTCATTCCCGCAACACGCGCATCCATCCTCTGTTATTGTCTCTGCCGTCTCAGTAGTTGACTCGGCCGAGAGAAGTGGTACAGAGGTTAACTCATACAATTCAGTACTTGGAGACTGCCTGTTGCTTGTCTCTCCTGATGACATAGGTCCAACGGAGGACTCTATGGTTGAGGATTCGGACACTGGGACTGCAGTAGAAGTTGGGTTGACTGACGCAGATGACACAAGAGACGACGGGGAAGCTGGATCGACCGATTCTGTCTGAACAATGCTGGTTGACATGTCGGGATCCTCGCCGCTGGAGTCGATCGATAATTTCTCCACTACCGTGGGAGTGGCTTCGATTGTGCCAGCTTCAGACGTGACTGCCTCAGGAGTCACATCAATAGAGGCGGAGGACAAATTATCTATATCGACAAACCGGCCATTTTGACACTGAGCAACCGAATCCCTAATTAGCCAGATTTCAAATACACATACGATATCCTTTTCATCATATGCAGCCAGATTGACCGCCACGCAGTTCGGAGGCCCTATTGTAAAAGGGATGTAGACCCGACCATCAGTGTCCTGACCGAATCCCACCTCGCCATTAGGCAATACTGATTTTCTGAACACAAGCCCTCGCCCAGCTGCCGCAAATATGGTCTTGATAGATCACTCTTCAGGAACATCCCGTCCAGATAGTTCTTTGTAGTCCTCCCCTCCGGGTAGTAAATGGGCACGCCGCCTTCGAAAAGTTGACCCTCTACGAGATCAAAGACCGCAGCGAAAGTGCAGCTTCTCAGATTATCATTGCCCTATGTTCAAAAGCGGCTTGCGCTAACTAGGCAGGATCGGCAATAGGGTCGTGAACATGGGATAACGTACACTTATCCATATTAGGAAGACGCGTGAGAATCTAGGGTAGTTGTTCCAACTACTGAGCCATAGATCACTAAAAATGCTCTTAACCTCAGTAGAAGGGTTCAGCTGCAGGGAGTTTATGACAAAAAAAGCCAGAGCTATAAGCCACGCAGCTTGATATTAACATCATGATATAATGATATGTGTATTGAAAAGATACACGCCGCGGTACTGAGCCCGTCATCCATCAGAGTGAACTCGTGTAATGCCGCTGGAGAATGAGATGATCACCAAGAGAACTTAAAATGTGAGCAAGAGAGCAACTTCTGATATATATGAGACCACTGAATAGATGACTATTTTTTTTGTGTAGACAAAACCAGCCCTCGCGAGAAAACAATATGAGTGTGACATAGCAAATTGCTTTCTCTAGCAGCGCTAAGAACCACTCAGACGCTATCGCATCAATCGTAAGTAATAATTTAGCGATAAGCTGATAATTAAAGCTTGCTAAGCCAATCTGGGATGATAAGCTGATAAGCACATTATCCATCGAATCGAGATTGTCTACCGCCGGCAAGTAAGATCGAGCTCCGATGAGAGATTCACGAAGTGAGAAACCTATCTCGCTAATGATCATCACGAATGGCATCCGCGCTGCCATCCAGGACTTGAACGGTGGCTGGAGGGTATATCATGAGTAGACTAGCAATTCTTCACATTCCCACTGCCTCCACGAAAGTTGAGTATGTCGTCCACATGGACTCAACTCTCGATCCTAACCCTCAAACCCAGAAGGCTATTCATCAACTACCGGCTACCATACAAGGAAATTCCACCCACCACATAACATCCGCCGCTCTACGGTGGTCCCCATCCGCCTAAGTATAGGGACAAAAGAATATAGTGGCGATCTCATGAGAAGTAACATGTAAATGTGCTCCTGGCAAGCCGCGCAGTGGTGTGCCCTCGCGGGCAAGGTAGAGGGGCAAGGTTGAGAAAACATCTGCCTTCTTCCCCTAGGACTGCCGTGCAAGGTAATGAATGGAAGTTCGCTGTAACGACGAGACAGGGTGACGAGGCAGTACCAGTGGTAGACTCGGAGCTAGTTGCCCAGTCAGCCACACTATGACGTCTCGGTGTGTTGCGAATTATGGCTGTGTTGAGTTGATTGATGAGATCTAGTGAGTTCTGTTGGACTTATCACAAGACGTATATTGTTACAATACCCCAGCCAGAAGGATAATTGAGAGTGCGCGAGAGTTGGTTATTTCGGAGATTTCTATAGATAGACTTAGCGTACTGGCCTGACCCTTAGCCTTTAGGCTCATAGTTTTAAGTTAAGACTAGTATAGGTATTCTATAATGTACTTGGACCAGCACATACATGAAGAGTAGAAGCAGTCAAGATATCAATTATATGGGAGTCCAGAGTAATACGAGGTCCAACGCAAAGTCCGTTCCATTATTTAGGCGCAACCGAGTCCCTTACAACTTTCGCATCGAGGTAGCGTCTAATAATAGGCCCCGCGGCTACAGCTGCCATAGAAACACAGGAATCAACAAAACCACGTCCCCTTCTAGGCGATGGCCCAGTCATGCCTGCAAAGAGGAGTGCCGCTTCATACTCACTACAGATGATGAATTCGCCCTTGTCGACTCCTTTGATGATGTAGTCGGCGACCTGCTTAGACGAATGAAGCTTTTGCATCAGTTGCGTCATTGGTGCAGTGGTCCCGTCGAGTTGCTTTGTCAACTCGGGCTTGTTTTTCAGCTCATCGATGAATGACGGCGATATGAAGTTCGACGGGAAGCTGATGTGTACTGAGTACTGCGTGGTAAGGCCCGAGTATCTCTTGAGCTCAGAGCGGAGAGTGTCTGCTAGAGCTCGAACGGCGCATTTGGCGGCTATGGGATGTGTTAAAAAAAAAAGTACACTTCATTTTAGGAGGAGGAATCTAACTCACGTGTATACGCGACGTAGCCAGGGAAGGCTACAAAAGCTGCTGCGCTGCTGACGAGGACCAATTGCCTACGCCTAGGTTTCTTTTTGTGAGTAGAGCTAAGCTCGGATCTCTTATCGTCTTCTATCCACAGCTTCAGCATTGCCTGCGCTGGGTATGCGCTCGTCAGATAGTTGTTCGTCATGCATCTCTGTACATCTTCAGGTTCAAGATCAACTAAAAAGCCAAGTTCGTTGGTGGTGCCGCCTGCCACGCAGTATAGTATGTCTGGAAGTCTGGGTTGTGACGCAAAGGTAGACTGTATCTGTTTGCTACGGTTAGCTAAGGCGCAACTCTAGATAAAAAAACAGCCAGTACCTTGACTGGATCGGTCAAATCGAGCGACTGTGTGGTTATGTCCTGATGCTCGGACTTCCTTGCAGCGAGCACTTCATCTCTTGTTAGATCAAGCTGTTGTTGTCGGCGAGCGAATATCGTCACATGGCAACCTCATTGGTAGTTAGAACTTGACTGGATTTGTGTATGAAACTTTTTGTTATCAAACCTCGACGTGCTAGGGACAAAGCCAATTCTTTTCCTAGTCCGGTTGATCCACCAGCGATGAAAACGGTCTGTTAAGCCAGCCACCATTAGTCAAAACTGCAGGCCGTTTGTTGTAGCATTCCTAACCTTGCCTGTGAGGTCTTTCATGACCCCGTAGTCGTTCTGTTAGATGAATTCATTCAGGTGGCTCTACTCAAACAAGGGGATGTATTCGACTACTATACAGAGATGATATAGAAATGGGAGGCTTTGTTTAGCTACTGGCTATTGGAGGGCTGAGCCTTGCCGAAATCATCGGTTGACTGGCCAATGAACTACTCACACAGTTGCTGAGAGCCTCTCGCTTCCAAGATGCCGTTATATCCGGGCTGTCGAACGATTTGCGCTGACTGCAGTATTGTTGGTTGATCCTGCATTGATGAGTTTGTTTAATTGGCCCTTTGCTTCACATTGCGGCCGATCTGACCACCTGGAACGGCCCCACGGGCCCGTACGCCCAGTCATCTCGGGCGTCGGAACCCGTTAGGACGCAAGGGAGAAAGAAGAAAAAAATGTTCCAGAGATGCACGCGTTACCACGGAAAGGGGATCCGAGAGGTAATTCAATTCATTAGACCTGATCTAGATTACGTGCGATGGAGCGATACAGGGATGCGTCACAATTTGCAGTCGATGTGTACGCAATGGAGTCAACGGAATTGGTAGCGTCCAAAAACACCGAGAAGGGGCTCTAGCGTCAGCAAACAATCGATAGTGTCTCAGCCTGATTGTGTTGGTCCGACGTTGCTTCAGGGTCAGCGTTCGTCTCCCGTGACCGTCTGACTCCTATCTATCAACTGGGTGTCAAGATCTGTCTCGTTGCAACTTGACTCTTTCAACATCCCCTTCGGCTCGAATACGATCTTCACTCTCAGCTCCAAGTGGTTGCAATTCGGATGATACGATCGTCATGTCTGGCTCTGTCAATCCCTCGTTGTTCGCGAACTGCACCGTCTCGACGTGCCCGCTCTCGACGTCCTACTACAACTACCGGATCGATCTGGCTGCAAATGCGGCATTTGTTGGTCTCTTTTCCCTAGCCTTCATCTGGTTCCTCGCTGTCTGGATATTCACGCGACGCGGCTTCTGGTTCATGTTTGCCATGGAGCTGGGCATTTTAACAGAAATCGTCGGCTACGCTGCACGCGTGATATCGTGGAAGAACCAGTGGAATCAGAATGCTTTTCTCGCTCAGATCGTCTGTATAACCATTGGTCCGGCTTTCTTGTCCGCAGGCATGTACCTCTGCCTGGGGCGTATTGTTGTGATCTACGGCGAAGAGAACTCGCGCCTCCCAGCAAAGTGGTACACGAGACTGGTAAGTACAGTTTATCCTTTCGGGATCGGGGTACTAACGTGGGTGGGTAGTTTATCCCTTGCGATGTTCTATCGTTAGTCCTCCAGGCCGCCGGCGGTATTATCGCGTCCATCGCCCTTCAGGACAACGAGTCGCTTACCACTGGCGACAATATCATGATTGCGGGCTTAGCGTTCCAAGTGTTTACCCTTCTCGTGTTTATCAGCCTGTGCGCTGATTTCATGCTCAGTCTGCGCCGGAGGAAGCGTCAGCTAGGCGCTGATGTTGTGCTGCCGCAGGATCCTGCTCTCACACGCATCCGCGACTCGTGGCAGTTCAGGGGCTTCACACTTGCTCTGGCTCTTGCTATTATACTGGTATTGTGGCGATGCGCATACCGAGTAGCCGAGCTCAACCAGGGCTGGACCGGACCCATTACCTTCAAGCAATATCTATTTATGGGCATGGAGCCGGTATTGATCACAGCTGCGGTGTACTCACTTGCTTTCTTTCACCCGGCTATTTGCATGGGAGAAGCCATGAGTCAGAAGAACAGTTTGACTATGTCGCGGTTCATGAAAAGCAGGCTGTAGTCTCGTGGTGCTCACTTCTCTTCTATGTTAAAGGATGTTCTTGAATGGAGGGATAATAGTGAGGTGCATTTGATTAGAGAGACCTTGCTGGGTACGCAGTGGGGAACTTTTTGTTTCTATCTCTTATCTAGCTTATCATATAATATTACAGAGCCGCCTGAATTACTCAACCATTAGTCCCGTTGTCTTGCAACTATAGAGCCCATCGCTGCAAATCCAAATCTGCAAAGGTGTTGTCCAAGTTCTCACCTGAAGCTGGAAACATGCTGGCATCCAACACGGGAAGTAAGGTCGGAGAATTCCCAAATTCGTAGCTGTGCAGTAGCGCGGATGTCCCGGCAATTGCGCTTATCGTAGGTGCCGACAGTGGAGCCAGATCACTGAAAGACTGACTCATGTGGAGAAGTGAGCCCTGAGTTGAAACAACGTCGTTGTGCAAGGATTCAGACCAATCTCTTGCTCCAGCCACAGAGTTAGAGCAAAGGCCCAGAACAATCTTTCCCGTCTCAGCCAACTTCTTGATGGGTATGTTTGCGTCTGCGATGCGAGAGACAGATTGCAGCATGGCCACAAATGAAGTCAGGACTTCGGTCGCGGGGTCCGCGGAGCCCTCACCCTGGTTGAGTATGACGAGAGAGCACAGCTGGAAAAAGCTCAAAGAGGCATAGCCCACTAATAGTCTGTGTGCAACGTGTTACTGGACATCGATTTTCACGCAAGAGGGGGAGCCATGTAACGTACCGGATGACGGTGAGATGATTGCCGAATCCTGCATTTTGTCTCCAGAGTGTCAGGAATAGAGACAGGCATCGGGTTGAAGTAGCCATCAGCGCATCTTCTGCATCGATCTTCCAGTACAGAAAACCTTGAACCGCGCATGCCACGATCCTCAGCTCCGCTTCTACAAAAGAGACTTGTTGGTCTGTTGGAGAATCATTGAGTCCATAGTTAGTCGCAAACTCCTGCAACTCTTGGGAGAGACAGGCAACAACTTGATCCACTTGAATGGTCGTGTGCTCCCCAGTATTATCAGAGTAGAGCTTCTCGAAGATCCTTTCCTCAATCTGACTTAGCCTGGCCCGAGCTACCAGGACAGGGTCCATGCAAGCATTAGCCTGGCGGGACAGCCAAGCATCCGGGTGCCACAGCGGTACGTGTGGGGGATGACAGTCAACCCAGCACCGCGATTTATCTAGGGTATATAAACAGAGGAAGACCCTCTGCCGTTCCTGAGCCTCTTCGAGCGTGCAGCCTTGTGAAGAGTCCCACTGGCCGAGCCCTAACCGTTTGGCCCCTGCAGATGCCAAGGTGAGAAACAGGCTAGCACGGTCTGGTCCCCAGTGGATTTGTGCAACCAAATACTATCTCAAGTCAGTACAACCCCCGGTTTCATAATGCTTTTGCTGTAACCTACTAAAGACAACAGGGCCTGTATATTACTTAGGTGTGGTGTCATGAGCTCATGGACGTTGTGAACAGCTCGCATTGCGTTTGTCAGAAAGTACCTGACAAGGTCCTGGTCGATGGAGCCCCAGTCGGGCGTCGATAACCCAGATTGTCTCGAAGCGGATGCTAACTTGGCAGTGAGAATCAGGATAACGAGGCTGTTGAAGCATGTGACATGGGCCGTGCGTGGCAGACTTGCCGATCCAAGCTGTGAATCGGCGATGAACTTTCGAAACCTATCTTTTGACCAGATGGGTAGATGTTGGTTGATGTTGTCGAAGTATGGATCAATCATTGGCTCAAGAATACCCAGGGGTGGAACCGTGGTTGGTGAAGAGTCTCTTGCAAGATGGAGAGATTCCGTCAAGCCAACAACCGCCAAAAGCCTATCCCTGGCAAATATGAGCTGTTCCTGAGGTGCGGCATGCTGTAGATAGGATTGGGACAACGGGATCACTATAGAGTAGGTAAATTCATGGATCAACGAGTCCAGCGAGGTTGGTCCAACATATTGCTGCGAGCCATCGGAACGGTGGATAAGACGGAATCGTCCAGGTCGTATGACAGCACAGCGAGACTGCGACGAAGGTGTCGAGGACGACGATGCCGAGGTATGGGTTGACAAGTCCAGCCCCATTGGATCTGAGATAGGCCAGGTCGCTGGTGTGAAGAGCGAGGTGTCACCAACTCGAGAATCCAGTTTTGTCAAGATGTCTTTAATATCTGACAGGTTCTTTTCCAGCTGATCGATGCGACCCTCGAGGCCAATGACCACATTATTGCTAGAATAGGATGATTGTCAGTATCGGTAAAAACGGCATGGGGGGTTTTCAGACAGAAACAGCAGAATGGAGACTTCACATACAGCATCACGGTCTGGCTTGGCCTCTTTCCATAACCTGACCACTCGCATTCGATGCCGAGACGGGCGCAGTTGGAGCAGTTGGGCCGCTCCCTACCGCAACGAACTTTCTTGATACGACATTGATCGCATACTACAGAACGGGATACATCCTTAGGTGCATGGTTCATTGAAGCTTGCCAAGGGAAGGGCTTTACCTGGATATTCTTTTGCATTACTGGCATTCCGCTCTGTCGGGTCAGTGGAGTCGTGGAACCTCGGGCTCGACATATTGAACTGCAGGCTTGCAGCTAGCGACTTGGCACCAGAAGTTTATCAACTAATAAAGGAATCGACACCTGGAAGGTGTGGTCTATGGTGCGGGCACGTGCTCCCAGAAGGATCGGAAAGCATGCCTGCTACATATATCACGGAACCGGTTGAAATTGCTTTGCAGGAGATAAGAGACTTCTTCCACCGATGACTCAGCTGCGACATCCTTATGTAAACATACGCGGCGTAAAGGCTGCTTCGTACCCCTCTACTCAGCGGGCTACTACAGTCTCTCTCACATCCGCCTGTTTGAAGCGGCCGTGCTTATGGTAGACCAGTGGTTGAATATTACTCCAAGTCCTACATAGAATCAAGGGAAGCGAGAGCGAGTAGATTGGATTATGAAAATCTACTGAACCTTGGCACACAGGCTGAATCAAAGGAGCCCACAAAAGCCGACGCATGTCAGACTGTCAGAGTGGATCAGTTAAGAGGCCTTCAGGCGGCGCGGGTACACAATCCGCGCTAGTCATCCTCCGTCATTGTAACCTCCGGGTAGCTATTAGCTGCCGCTCTCCCGAGCGGGGCAGATCAGGCCAGGGGTAAATGGTAATCACCCAGGCTGGGCGGGGCTGATCCGATCTACTCCGTCGGACTAATCCTATTCAAAAGTGTTGATAGCCATCCTCTGGGGGTCCATTTCCTTAACATTGGCCGCCTGGGCCAGCTGGTACACCTCTCGCATGGCACTCGGCACTTCATTGCGGGCCGTCTCACCACCCTGAATGTCAAGCATCTCCCGAGCCCATTGGATGACAGACGCTGCGAGTCCCTGCACCTGCTCCTCCGTGTTGCCAGCGTGGATGATAAGCCTTACGCGACCGGTTCCTCTTGGGACAACGGGCGGATCTATGGGAGTCGCATTAAAGCCATCTCGATGCAGATGCATTGTGAGGAAGTAATTCTGACCCTGTCGCGTCCACACGGGGAGGAACTGCGTGACGAATGGCCGGGATTCCACGTCCTCGCTCACCGGGATACTGCAGATGCCAGCGTCGACAGCATCCTGCCAGATTTCGTCTTCCATGAGTATGTCGCAGAACATCCTTACAAGGTGTTGGACACGCTCTTGGAGCTGCAATACCCAAACATAGCACAGCGTCGGTCAGCGTCGTGTAGCTCAACAGGGCGGGCTCCACTCGGGATACGACCCAGGTGAAACCCTGAGGGTTGCAATTGGAGCCACCATCTCACTCACCTCTTTAGTTTTTCCCTTTTCCATCAAATCATATCCCGCACGGATCGCCGCGACCATAGGGAAAGACGGGGCTGTGGTAAATATAACGGGCCTCGCAAAGTTGAGAAGGGTGTCGAGTACGCTCGGGCTAGCAAGGATGGCCGCTGACAGGAGGTGGTGGAGTTAGCGGGGGATCTACTCGGGGGAATAGCAACACTTACCCCCAGTCGCCCCCAATCCTTTGCCGTAGGTGTGAAGTCGTATGGCAACTTCTTTCTCCAATCCTAGCTCGCAAACAAGGCCACGCCCGTTCTTTCCAAGCAATCCCGTGCTGTGCGCTTCATCAATGATGATTTGGGCGTTGCCAGCTGGAAACACTTCCTTAACCACCTCAACAATCTCGACTAGCGGCGTCACGTCACCGTCCATACTGTAAACCGACTCAACCGCCACAAGAACGCAACGTGATCCGTCGCGGATCAGTGACTGGGAGTCCTTGAGACCGACAAGCACCTGTCGCAGGCCATCAGCGCTGTTGTGCTTGAACGGTAGCTGTGTTGACGCCAGGCAGGATTTCAGACCATCATGCACACTCGCGTGGATCAGTTCATCATACACTACAGCATCGCCCGGACGAGGCACCGCTGAGAAGATGGCGCAGTTGGCATCATAACCAGAGCCAAGAAGAAGAGCCGCTTCTGCACCGTGAAACCCGGCTATCTGCCTCTCCACCGATTCCATGTAGGCGTTGTTTCCATCCGAGATCCGGGATGCCGTGCTGCCAACAGCAAAGTTTGGATTGCGCTGCAGCTCATGCAAGAAAGCATCTCGAAGCAGTCCCGAAGTTGCAAGAGAAAGGAAGTCGTTGGATGAGAAATCCACCTTGTGTTCAAATCTGTGCAGTGTCAAGAGACTGTGGTCGGCGCGGCGTTGGTCCAGGGCAACCTCCAGATTGCGAATGAAGGGAGAGGCATTTTTCAGCGCGTGGGCTTTGGGCTTCTGGCCTTCAAGCCACTTTTGGATCTGGCTAAGGTCCTGACCCATGTACATAGCCCCTCCGTTGCTGCCCATGTTGACTGAGAATTGTTTGGTGCGGCGGTGCAGAACTTTCTGTGTAGCGGGCCGGCTCAAAATGCAGTAAAAGATGAGACTGACGAGTCGGACGCGATGGTTTTGTGTTTATCGTTGGGACTACCTAGCATGCTGAGCATCAACTGAGCTTAATAGAATAAACCCTAACGATGTGTTTTTTGTAGCTCTTGACGTGGCAAAGAGCTTGTTCTCGCGCTGTTTCGCTTGGAATAAGCACTAGATCTGAGACATGCAATCTCTCGTGAGATGTGGCTGCCGGGTTCCGGCTTCCGTCCAGGGCTGACAACTCAGCAAGACAAGTGATTTAGTGGCCCGGTAGATTGTACCGAGCACAGAGTGACATCCCTTGGATGCCGTGGATGCGAGGGCGACTGAGCTGCAGCATCGTACCAAGCCCGATGCATCCATCAGCTACACACCATCATCTCAAGGTTGGAGGTTGACCACAGGCGCGACAAATTGGAATAGCCAGACCCCTTATCTAGATTCCTCTTCGGCAAAATTCTACCGCAGATCTCCCTAAACAGTTGCCACTTGATCCTTGTCACTCAATCCTTCTGACGAACGGGCCAGAATACGGAATCCGTCTTACATTCCTTCTGATACTGGCCCAATATCGCCTGACCCGTCCTATATCGGCAGGTGACCGGGATCCGTCAGCCGAAAATAGCCCTACTTGAAGCTATCGCGAAGGTGGCGAGCAGTGGTGAGAAGGGTCAAGGCTTGAGCATATAGTATCAAGAAACATCAGCCGTATTGCGTCCAGAAACAACAACAGACGCCCAGACAAGTAAATCCTCTCCCACCTCCTACATATCTTTTCCCTGCTTTGCATACACCAAACTCCTCAATCTCCAGACCCAAGTAGCCATGTCCAATAATATGACCAGTGCCTCCAATGGCATTGATGGCCATGCTGCCGCCAATGGCAGTGGAGTACATGGAAACGGGCACACCAACGGGCATGTCAATGGGCACACCAACGGGGGAACCAACGGGGGAACCAATGGACACACCAACGGGCACACCAACGGGCACACCAACGGACACACCAACGGACACACCAACGGCTACACATCCAGCGTGAGCTCTTCCGACTCCACTTCTGCCGAGCCGATCGCCATTTGCGGCATGTCAGTTCGTCTCCCTGGTGGCCTACACTCGCCACAAGACTTGTGGGAGTTCCTGATTTCCAAGGGTGACGCTCGTGGTCCTGTACCTGAGTCGAGGTACAATGCTTCGTCCTACTGGTCTGAAACCACCAAGCCCGGAACAGTCAAGACCCATCATGGCTACTTCCTTGACGAGAGCATAGACATCGCGAGCGTGGACACCTCCTTTTTCACCATGCGCAAAGCCGAAGTTGAGCGTGCCGATCCACAGCAAAGGCAGATGCTGGAGGTTGCCAGAGAGTGCCTTGAAGACGCAGGCGAGTTCGACTGGAAAGGTCGATCGATCGGCTGCTATATGGGCAGCTTTGGCGAGGACTGGACTGAGATGTTTGCCAAAGAGGCTCAACAATACGGCCTGTACCGTGTTACAGGATACGGAGACTTCATGTTGCCCAATCGCGTCTCCTATGAGCTAGACCTCATGGGCCCAAGGTATGCGGAATATGTGCCCTCCATCCCAAGTATTCGTACACTGACAAGGCCTCCACAGCATGGTAGTCCGTACTGGATGCTCAGCAGCCCTCGTCGCACTCCACGAAGCATGTCTTGCAGTGTCCCGTGGTGACTGCGAAGGAGCGGTCATTGGCGGCGCCAACTTGATAATGGCCCCTGGCATGACCCAGGCAATGACAGAGCAAGGCGTACTCGCGCCTGATGGCTCATGCAAGACCTTCTCAGCTGACGCCAACGGTTATGCTCGCGGAGAGGCAATCTCAGCCATCTTCATCAAGCCTCTCCGTGATGCGATTCGCGACGGCAACCCCGTTCGGGCAGTCATTCGCTCTACAGCATCCAACAGTGACGGAAAAGGTACTGCTGGGGGTATCCAAGTGCCCAACGACGTCGCTCAAGAAACCATGATCAGACAGGCATACGCAATCGCTGGCATCAGTGATTATTCACAAACGGCCTTTGTCGAATGCCATGGAACTGGAACGTCTATTGGAGATCCCATCGAGACCAGAGCAGTTGGGCGTGTGTTTGGTCCTTCTGGAGGTGTGCTTATCGGTTCTGTAAAGCCTAACCTCGGACACTCTGAGGGAGCCTCAGGCCTCACATCATTGATCAAGGCGGTTCTGGCCTTGGAAAACCGCACGATCCCTCCCAACATCAAGTTCAACGAGCCCAACCCTGATATCCCATGGGACTCTTGCGGGTTGTCTGTTCCTACCGAGCCCACATCATGGCCCGCCTCCAAGCTTGAGCGTGTCAGTGTCAACTCCTTCGGCATCGGCGGTACCAATGCTCATGTCATTCTTGACTCTGCCCACAGCTTCGATGTATCTCCTCCTGCGAAGCGCGCCACCACATCAGCCCAGCTGTTGATGTTCTCCGCCAATGGGGTAGACTCCCTCCGAAGGATGATTACCAACTACGAAGACTACATTGAGAAGAACCCCGAAAGAGTGAATGACCTCGCCTATACTCTCGGCCACAAACGCGAACACTTGCCGCACCGAGCTTTTGCTGTGGCGAGCCCCCTCGGTGCGCTGACAGTTTCCCCGGTCTCCAAAGCAGGCGAGACACCCAACATCGTCATGGTCTTCACCGGCCAAGGTGCTCAATGGCCTCGAATGGGCAGGGCATTGATCCAAAACTCTCACTTCCCCGTCTTTAAGCAGACCATCCAAGCCTTGGATGCCCATCTTCAGAGCCTAGGCGAAGCCCCTGAGTGGAGCATTGAGAAAGAGCTCCAGAAGCCCATCAAAACAAGCAGACTCAGCTCGGCTGAGCTGTCTCAACCCCTGTGCACCGCCATACAGGTTGCCCTGGTCGATACCCTCGCTTCTGTCGGTATCCAGCCCACAGCTGTGGTAGGTCATTCGAGCGGTGAAGTCTGCGGTGCGTATGCTGCTGGCGCTATCA
Organism: Fusarium nurragi; assembly: GCA_012977755.1. Classification (NCBI taxonomy): domain Eukaryota; kingdom Fungi; phylum Ascomycota; class Sordariomycetes; order Hypocreales; family Nectriaceae; genus Fusarium; species Fusarium nurragi. Next base: position 33,245 of record JAALXI010000064.1, read on the forward strand.
CAGCCGAAGAAGCCATTGCGATTGCGTTCTATCGTGGCCTCGTCACCAAGCTGCAAACCAAGCCAGGCGCTATGGCTGCTATCGGGATGGGCGCTGAGGAGATCCAGGAGTATTTACAGCCTGGAGTTGTTGTTGCTTGCGAAAACTCGCCGCGCAGTGTCACTATTGCTGGTGACACTGAGGCGGTAGAGAAGATGGTGGTCCAGGTCATCAAAGAGTCCAGGCCTGACGTTATGGCACGGCTGCTCCAGGTAGACATGGCATATCACTCTCATCACATGACGGAGATTGGTGGTGATTACTATGCTCTCATGAAGGACAAGATCTCACCCAAGAAGCCCACGAAATTGTTCTTCAGTAGTGTTAAAGGAGAGTTACTCACCGAGGCCTCTGACTTTGGTCCTCGCTACTGGCAGACAAACATGGAGTCTCGAGTTCTCTTCAATCCTGCTGTTGCCTCTATCATCAACCACGAAGTTGCCAAAAACGCAGTCTTCTTGGAAGTCGGCCCCCATTCAGCACTCGCTGGTCCCTTGCGACAGATCCAGGCCCATCATTCCACTTCTTCACCCTACATCTCCGTCCTCACCCGCCACCAAAACGACGTGGAATCTTTCTTGGCGTCCGTAGGGAGCCTCTATACTCTCAACGCTGGTGTCGACTTGACCAAGGTCATTCCCAGGGGCTTCGCTCTGCCTGACCTGCCACGATACCCTTGGAACCATTCCGAGAGGCACTGGTACGAGTCAAGGCTCAGTAAGGAATGGCGGTGTCGCGAGTACAAGTACCATGACCTTTTGGGTGTTCGTGTCCCCGAGAGTCTCGACTTCGACATACTCTTCCGCAACTTGTTCCACCTTGATAATGCGCCCTGGATTCGCGACCACAAGGTTGGCGACGATATTGTCTTCCCATTCGCTGGCTATGCTGGCATGATTGGCGAGGCAGTACGGCAAGTGACGCATGTGGATGAAGCTTTCAAGCTGCGAAATGTCATCGTTAGCACGGCTCTTGTGTTGAACGAAGGCAAGCCTGTTGAGATCATGACCACTCTTCGCCGCCAACGCTTGACCAACTCCCTCGACAGCGAATGGTGGGAGTTCACCATCGCCTCATACAACGGGACTCTTTGGACCAAGCATTGTTCAGGTGAAGCCAGGTCATACAGCGAGGGATTTGGCGATGCAGATGTCCAGGCTCCCTACCTGCGCAAGGTTGATACTCGTCGGTGCTACGAATCTATGGCCAGGTCCGGGTTGAACTTTGGGCCCGAGTTCCAACGTCTCGATCACATTCGGGCTGATACACTGGACCAGAAGGCTGATTCGAGGGTCACGAGTAAATCTGGAGACGCTGTCGAATATCACCTCCATCCCACCATCATTGATGCTTCTCTGCAACTTCTCAGTATCGCTGCATCCAAGGGATTTGCCAACCCTTCCGACAAGACCATGGTGCCGACTCAAATCGATGAGATGTGCATCTATCGCTCTGCAACTGCTGGGGATGTGCATGTTCGAGCAACGGCATCCTACACTGCTAGCGGTTCTATTGCCGGCAGTGGCCAAGGAGTTGATGCTCAAGGCCAGCTCGTCCTTCGAAGCTCGGGTATCAAACTGTCCATCATTGAAGGGCAGAGTGGGGATAAGCCGGTTGAGCCGACTGCTCATGCCGAGTGGGCTCCCCACATCGACTTTTTGGATACGAAGACTCTCATCAAGTCTTCTATCGACCGCAGTCAACACATGCCTGATCTGACAACTTTGTCTCATTTGTGCATGGTACACAGCAAGCGAACTATTGCCAAGTTGGACACCACGATTGAGCATATGCACAAGTATCGGTCATGGATAGATCGCCAGATTCAAGCAGAAGGCCTGGAGTCTCTAGAAGCTCTAAGCGACACCGAGTTGGAGCAGAGAGTAGAGGAACTCGCTGGAAAGCTGAAGCAAACCTCTGCTGTGGATGCTGCCGATGCCATCCAGAAGATATTCGTCAATGCTTCTGGTATCTTCACCGGAGAAATAGAGGCTCTCGAAGTGCTCTTATCCGATGACACATTGAACAAGCTCTACGTCTTCATGGACCAGTGTGACGAGTCTCAGTTCTTGACTCATCTGGCTCATAGTAAGCCCAATCTACGTATCCTCGAGATCGGTGCCGGAACAGGCGGGTCTACGGCCCAGCTCTTGGAGCATCTGGCTCCAGCCGGGAAAGTTCTGTACTCCAACTATACCTTCACCGATATCTCGTCAGGCTTTTTCGTTGGTGCCAAGGAACGCTTCAAGAAGTTTCCCAACATGGAATTTGCAACACTGGACATCAGTCAAGACCTGTCCGAACAGGGTTTCGATGGCCGCGAGTACGACCTCATCTTGGCCACCAATGTGATCCACGCGACCAAGTCACTGAACGAGAGTCTCACCAACGTTCGCAAGCTTCTGAGCACCAACGGCAGGTTCTTACTCCACGAGTTGACCCCGACTTCCAAGTGGGTCAACTACGTCTGGGGTACACTTGCAGGTTGGTGGTATGGTGACAAGGATGGCCGACCCGATGAGCCGTACATCAGCATCGATCGTTGGGGCAAGGAGTTGCAGGCTGCGGGATTCCGTGCGCCAGATGCGGCAGTTCTAGACTCAGCTGAGCCGAATCAACTGAATGCCATGATTGTCGCCAGGCCAGCTGTCAATGAGACCCCCGAGAAGCAGGTGACGCTTCTGACCATCTCGGATGTGGTGACCAAGGGCGAGGCGACACTCCGTCAGAGTCTGGAAAGCAGGGGATACTCTGTTCATCGAACAGGTATTTCCGATCAGGCTATTACTGCTGGGCAAGATATCCTGGCGGTACTGGATGAGGAAGAACCATTCTTTGAGAATCTTGACGAGAGCAAGTTCGAGGCTTTTAAGACTTTCGCTGCTAATCTCAACAACGCTGGCATTCTTTGGGTCACGCGTCTCTCGCAAGTGAAGTGTTCAGACCCTAGGTTCGGTCAGGTTCTGGGTATTGCTAGAACTCTTCGCTCTGAGATGCTCCTGGACTTTGGAATCTGCGAAGTCGACGACATGACTTCATCTTCAGACAAGGTTGTGGACGTGTTTGAGAGGTTTCAGTCACGCCAAGAGGATGACACTCTGAAGCCCGACTACGAGTATGCTATCATTGACAACACCGTCCACGTTGGTCGCATCTTTCCATTTTCAGCTCAGAAGAATCTCTTAGTGCCCAGTCAGGACGACCCTGTTGCGCTTCGCACAAGCAAGCCTGGCAAGTTAGATGCTCTGCACTGGGCCAGTTACCAGTCCCCAGCGCTGAAGGGCGACGATGTCGAGATTAACGTGCAAGCGGCTGGCTTGAACTTTAAGGTAAGTTGCTCTATTCCTACAGGGCAACCTCGAGTTAACTCAGTTTTAGGACGTCTTGTGCGCCATGGGCATCGTTGAAGGTGCAAATGGCTTTGGCCTCGAAGGAGCCGGTATCGTTAGCCGTACTGGGCCCAATACCAAGGGGCTTAAGGCTGGAGACCGCGTCATGTTCATATCCCACTCGGCATTCTCCACTCATGTTGTTGTCTCTGAGAACCTTTGCGAAAGGATTCCCGACGACCTTGGTTTTGAAGATGCAGCAACCATGCCTTGTGTGTTTGCCACATCGTACTACTCCATTTTCAACATCGGTAATCTCAAGAAAGGACAGGTAAGATATCTATCAGTCTTTCCATATATCTTACTAACCTTTGTAGTCTATACTTGTCCATAGTGCCTGCGGTGGTGTTGGTATCTCTACCATCCAACTGGCCCAGATGGCTGGTGCAACGATCTATGCCACAGTCAGCAGTGAGGAGAAGATCAAGTATCTCGAAGACACCTTTGGTCTGGACCGCAGTTGCATCTTTAACTCCCGCAATGACTCGTTCGTGGAAGGACTCATGAAGAAGACCAATGGCCAGGGTGTCGACTTGGCGCTCAACTCCTTGTCTGGCGAGCTTCTGCATGCTACATGGAAGTGCATTGCACCATTCGGAAAGATGGTTGAGATCGGTAAGCGAGATTTGATTGGGTCTGGCAAGCTCGACATGAGTATTTTCGAGGACAACCGTACCTACTCTTGTGTCGACCTGGATCAGCTTTGTTTCCAACGAGGGGCTATTGCAAAGGAGTAAGTGAGAGACGGACCACCCAAGCTTACAGAAGGCTGACCAATTCACAAGATTGCTCAAGGACGTCATAAGCTTGTACGAGAAGCGCCACATCCGCCCGATTAGACCCATCAAGGTCTTTGGCCCGGAGGAGATCCTTGATAGCTTCAGGTATATGCAGCAAGGCGTACATCTCGGCAAGATTGTTGTATCAATGAACATCGCTTCCAGCTCCAATATGGAAGTCAAGCCACGAGAGGAGTCTGTTGAATTCGATGGCTCGGGCTCCTACCTCCTTGTTGGCGGACTGGGAGGCCTAGGCCGCTCCATCTCAACTTGGATGGTCCAACGAGGAGCCCGCCACCTCATCTATCTCTCTCGGAGCGCAGGATCACAGGCGAAGCATCTCGATCTGGCTGAAGAGCTTGGTAGTCTTGGCTGCCGCGTAGACTTTGTTCAAGGAAGCATCACCAGCCTCGACGATGTGACCAACGCAATTGCCCGGGCTGATGGCCGTCTCAGGGGAATACTGCAGATGTCAATGGTTCTCTGCGATCAAGGTTTCTTGAAGATGACCATGGAGGAGTGGAACACTGCTGTCAACCCTAAGATCAAGGGCACCTGGAACTTGCACAATGCATCTCTTGCTGCTAATGCGGATCTTGAATTTTTTGTTCTCTTCAGTTCTCTATCCGGTCTCATCGGACAGCCTGGACAGGCAAACTACGCTGGTGCAAACACGTTCCTCGACGCCTTTGCCCAGTATCGAACAGACTTGGGTCTGCCAACCTGTTCCATCGAGATTGGAGCCGTGGAAGAGGTGGGATACATGGCCGAGCATCAGTCCATCATGCAGAAGCTCAAGGCTTCGGGTGGCTCGGACGGAACAGTATCTGAGCGTGAGCTTCTCGACGCCCTAGGTGCAGCCATGACCAAGAAGTCGAGTAACTTCTGTCTCGGTCTGCGCTCGAATGTTTCCCTCAGCGACCCTTCAAACCGCTCCCTTTGGAAGAAGGATATCCGTATGGCTGTGTTTCACAATAACGGGGACGCTACAGGCGCTTCTGCGGGCGCAACGAACGACGAGCTCAAGTCCTTCATTGCAAAGGCTAAGCAGGATCCTTCCCTACTCAGCCAGCCAGAATCATCTCGCCTGCTCGCTGTGGAGATTGGTAAGAAGGTGTTTGGCTTCCTGCTGAAGCCCGTAGAGGACCTGCAGACGACGTCCTCGCTGTCGGATCTGGGCATGGACTCCTTGGTGGCGATTGAAGTTCGCCAGTGGTGGAAGACTGTTTTCCAATTTGATATCAGTGTGCTTGAGATGATGGGGATGGGCAGCCTGGACGTGCTCGGAGAGCATGCTGCTAAGGGTATGCAGCAGGCGTTCCACGGCGAAGAAGCCAGCTAGATAGCCAGTCCGCTCGACAGAGATTTACCTACCAGATGTAAGCTTGCGGAAATAAAAATATCTGGAGCATCCCAGGCCGCTGGTGCTTCTGATATACGCTGAACCTTTTCACTCTATGGAAGCTGGAGTACATTATACTGGACCTTTCGGAAGCGAGCAGTCTGAACAAAATGTGCCGACGCAGGCATAGAAGTACCTGAGCTTAAGGGTCGATAAGCAGTTTAGATCACCACAGTACTTACTACGTGATATGGTTCTTTATTGACTAAACCTACTGGTCGACCGGCAGTAATAATAAAATGATAACAGGGTCAAGAAGCGCCATATCGATTGACTACATAAATGAGTGCCAGCATTTGAATTTGAAATCGTTTAGTGTAGTTAGAAAAGTATATCGCGCACTTGAACTTCCAAACTATAGTACTATCCTCTACGATATCAAAGACGGTTACTATTAATCCCGACGGGTTTAGTATCCATACCCCGGAGATTTAGCTGGCTGTTGTGCTGCATCGACGCCTTTACGTTCCGACCTCTGCTTCTCCTGTAGCCGTTCCCCCACGACCAGATGTGTATCGTCGCATCCGAGATCAGTGGATGGCGCCATGTGCGCCTTATCGCAATCATGATCGAAGTAGCTAATCCAACCACGACAGGGACAGGTTAACGACAAATGATGCTTATGCTGATATGCCGACTTAGATAGCTTATCCTTCGATGTTCCGGGATCGTCGTACCTGGCTGCATGCCTATGCAGAGCCGCTCTGGCTAGAGCTCCTGGAGGTGGTTTGCGGGTCGTTCTTCTTTCTCCTTCATTTGATACTGGATAAACTACGATTGAATCTTAATATTCTCATAGGCTTATTGTAGTGGCATACAATCACGACGCTCTTCATCTGGGCCAACGACGTGGTCACAGCGCTCCAATCAGTTCCCATGATGCTGTTTGCTTAACCTAGGTCGCGTAATTTTTGGCGGACAATTGCGCAAATGAAGTTATATTATATGACAGTTCGACTGGCCGGATAACAACCTAGACGCATGCTTTCGCAATTTAAATATAGCATAGGTATATTGTTGGGTGATGATGTTGCCATGCATGAGCGGACAAACTTCTTTTTTGCCTTATCGGGTTGGTCAACTTCAATTGACAAAGGCAAACGTCACCCGCCGCCAAAAATTGACCCGCAAGACAACGCGCACTCTCGGGTACACTATTCGCAGGCGCATGCGGGGACTGGGTACCAGTTGTTCCCCCCAAAAAGCTGTCAGTGTATGTCACATCATCACTAAAAAGGGAGTGAAAAAAAAGGTCTCGGAGGGAGTCGAACCCTCGCTGGCGGAATCAGAATCCGCAGTCATAACCGTTAGACCACGAAACCGCAGTAACATCGCATGTTAAAACCCACGAATTCTTTTTTGGCTTAGTAATGCTCAAATGGATGAAGTTGCGTAACGCTCTGAGGAAAAATACAATATTTCAATCTATTGAAAAACAAGAATAAAGCCTAGTCAAGGTCTTAAAATTATTGAAAAAGATGGGCTTTAGCGGGGCTTCTCATATACAACATGATGCTCGGCCAAGGTTGTTTGGTAGTATTGACATCTGATTCTGATTAGACTGGTGCAAGCGAAGACGGGAACTAAAAGGACAAGGCCAGGGATCCAATGGAGATTGATATAGTATCGGAGGACTTCCCTACTGTGTTTACGGTCAGAAAGGTATATATAATGAATTGCTCCCGGATCGAAAGTCTTTCATCAGTATAATTCATCACCGATAATTGCTCAATCAGGTATAATTATTCATCACAACAGGCTCAATTTATCCAGCTCCCTAAGCTGCTGGACCCACTCAGGCTTTCGCTAATCTCAACGGCCCGCTAGCGTAAGTTTGTTATCATGGGACGATCTCAATCCCAATGCAATTTACTGATCATAGGCTAATCACTGGATGTCATGTGTTGTATGAAAGCGCACAAACCTCTCTCGCAAGATTGGAAAGAACGGAGAAGTAGTTGCTGGGGGGTTCTACCGAAGTGTAGGCATCGAAGACATGAAATCATGAGGGGAAAGAGTACCTCAGGGCAGACACGATATTCGGGATAATAACACGTGAATTATATTCTAGACTATCTATAAGAAGTGAAGGGTACAAAAACAGTTCAAGGCCAAAAGAACAAAGGAAATCTGAGTAGCATAAGTTAGTCTCGCAATCAATGTGTCATTGGTTGGCTGAACTCCTGGCTTATGCCGACACCCGAAGGCCTGATCTCAGGTGTTAGACGAAGCCAGCCAATGGAACATCGAGACTGGAAACTCTAATTAGAATAATGAGCAACATATTCAACCTCCATCATACTGCCATAGCCATCACAGGTATTGCCGTTCGGATTTCCAGGCTACACGTTCGGTTAGTTCCATCTGTCCAAGTCCGCATGTATGGATTACTCACCCAAGTGCCACCAACAGCAACGTTAAGGATAAAGTACATTGGGCTATGGCACAAGGCATTCCAGACTCCTTCGTTGTTGATCCTGGAGCCGGAAATCTGGTGGAACTGTTGGCCATCCATGAACCAAGTGATAGTCTCGTCTCGCCAGCTGTTCTTGTTTCGGTTAAACTCAACCCTCCAAGTGTGCCAGCTTTGGTCTGGAATTGGAAGGTTGCCACCAATACCAGTGCCTTCGTTGCAAATACCACCAGGGTATACATCGCAGTGAACTGTCCCGTAGCCAGTCAACTGGCCATTGACAGTCTCCATAACATCGAGCTCGCCACAGGAGGGCCAGCTACCACCATTGCGTAAGGCATCCCCAAGCATCCAGAAAGCAGGCCAGATGCCTTGCTTATTAGCAGTGGAGCAGGTGCCGAACCTTATAGAAGCCTCGACCCTGGTGATCTTGCCAGCCTGGGGCGTGAAAACATACTTGCTCTCAATACGGCCGGAGGTCCAGCCGTTGGCAACTGAAGAGTCGCGCCATGGAACAAGTTGCAGAGTGTTGCCTCCGCTTCGCTGGACGTTACGGGTAGATGCAGTGTAGACCTCAAGCTCCGCATTGACATTCAGATATCCCTCGATGATGTTCCAATTGCCAGTATCAGGCAGCGTGCCGCTTGCACCGGCAAAGTTGGCCTGCCAGATTCGATTGAACCCGCTATAACCTGGAGATTCCGAAGCGATGGTTATGTTGTCCTGCCGGATTCGATGGAACCTACTATGCGCCGGAGCGTCCGAAGCGACGCTCCTAACTGCGAGGAGGAACAAAGGGACAAATAGTTGCTTTGTTAACATTTTGAGAATTGTAAAGAGCCCTGATGATAAAATTTGTGTAGTTTTGAGATGATACTGGAGAAGACCTGGAAAATAGTTCCCTGCTACGTCTACTCTTATACCATGAGAAATAGGAAGGTGTTATGCGTTTCTTGGCCCTGGTTCGACTATGATCCTTTCCATCGCCAAAGGATTTGGGAAGCGGGAATGCCATGTAGGGGTCTGTTTCATGGGTTGAGGTTGACAATTACAACGTCAGCTCTTGTGATATCGTCAGTTCCAAGAGTAATGCTCTTGGGACGAGAGTCACGGTAGAGATAAAACCGCATTTTGTTTTAGGTGAAATTCTGGTTTTTGCACATTTCCTCATAGCGACCCATGTCTCTGTCCGTACGTGATAGAAAGAATAGTCACTATCTACCTCTCAGTGACCTGCTGTGCAAGGATTCCCGTAATTTCCTTTTGCTCGGTGATCAAGTAGAGTGATCAACGTAGGGTTACATCGCTTGCGGCACGGAAGCGGCCAGTCCGTTTTGGGCCTCTTTTGGACATGACGTCCCGCTTGACTGTAACCTATATGCGAGAGTTAAGATGATATACCTTATTATTCATGCTAAGATTGATGTCTTGATTTTTTAAGTGACAAGGCTCCATACTGAGAAAAGTAGTAGAGAAAATGACCAAAACTAAAGAGAATAAGAGCAGAAGTAAGATACCGGAAGATTCTCTTGTACCAACTAGAGTGACTGGCCAGAAACTTGGAGATAATACAGGGATCTAATTGGGGTGTCTACCAATATCCCTCGTCTTTTTGCCTAAACTGATCATGTGCTCTTGTAAAGCTCTAGAACATTGTTTGATATACATGAAACAGTCCAATCATGTGGCAGAACTCAAGGAGTCACTTGTCCTTGAGCCTGAGCCACGAGGCAGACAAGCCCCCTTTGGCACGAGCTACATATTTGCCCAACTGATAGCTATAATCAGATGATAGAATTATAGCAGCATAGCATGGTGCGCAGGCTTATTCATGCTTGTTCAATTCATTATTGCCAGGGACTCTCGAGATGAAAGCGATCACAGAGCGTTATTAACCAGACAAACTAGACTTCGAAGTACTACCAAAGACATGGACTATAAACTGGCAATTACTAGCCATTTCCGTGATATTCAATCAAGTACGAACTAAGAACCTGATAAGCTCAAGATGAACATATACATATGCTCGTATACTGTCGGGTCAGATCCCTCGCATGTTTCGTCAACGGTAGGCAGATTGACATTAAGACTCACAGAATAACCCTTCAACCTAACGTTTATTTACTGGCGGTCCTGAGATCGAGTTCCTTGGCCTGAGAAATGCCCTCATTGGAACGTGGAAATGAGATCAACCAACTGAGTCAAAATACCATTGCCTATCAGTGAGGCCGATAGACGCGGTTACAATATTTTGGCAACATAATGGCGCACGGAATTTGCAACAAGCGGGGTAGGAACAAATCCTTTTTATCTATCATCTTTAGACAGGTGAGCCGTTGCACTCAGGGGTTTGAGAGTATCGCCATGAAGGATCGTTCTGGGCCCACCATCGCGGATCCTCGGGACTTTGTTGTCCAATTACGCTAAACTGCGTTATTTATGTGGCAGGTGAGGCCCCAGGTAAGGTCATGGGCGTCCGCATCTGCAAAGGCGCTAACAAAGAATTCTAGCGAGCTTCGTGTCTTTGGCGGGCATCAGGCATCTACACCTGGCTTCATCATAGGCTATGTATTCACTGGCGTGATCTCAGACGTCGGTTCAGTGGTGCAATCGTGTGTCCCTTTACTGTCAGCTAGAGAGTGCTTCTACTGCCACCGCAGCTTATCTAGCGACAGCTGAGTGTACGAATGGAACTCAGGGATGCAGCAACACATGTTTCTCAGAGACTTGGCGAGCTCCTGATATTCATATACCGGCCCTTAGCTATGAACAATGCGGTATTGATGCGCTGGAAGGACTCGCATTAAACAACCTGCTGTGGTATCACTGGGCTTTCCACGAAGCTTATCGATATGTCCCTTGTTAAGTTCAATCTTCGAGCCCATGCATATGTGCCAGAGGAGAAACGCAAAAGCTTTTCCCTGTGTCTCATTGACTCATTATCACCATATTAACGTTTCTATACATATAGTATAGATATAGGTGCAGCCGGTACGAAGGTCAAGTATGCGGCTCGTCGCCTCTAAAGGAAGTACCTGTCACTGGATTAGCGAATCCCGTTCTTTAAGTTTAGACTGAGATATACCATTGCACTTACCCAATGTTGGATGCGATAGTATGGGGCCTGTCAAACTCGGTATATAGTGCTCCTTAGACCAAGCCATCAACTTGTCCCAATTTCGGCACTGATGCTCTGTCCTCATGCTGGGCCATGGCCAACGATAATTGTCTTTCCATCCATACGTGTGTAAAGATACATCCCCATGGCACATGATGACCTGACGCAGCAGGTCAATGCAATGATCGAAGTGCTCCTGCTGGTCTGCAATAGGATTTGGATCATGGTAGTAGTCCGAATAGTACGATTTGCGAATCTTGTTGACGCAGTGGAGTGTGTGAAATACATCGAGGGTCACAAGGTAACCTCCTTGGGCGTCCTGCAAGGGAACAGATGTAGTGTTTGCCTTTTCTAGCTCGTGCTTTTTGACTCTGAGATTGTTATCTAGGCCGGACTTTGTCAGTATGGCAAGGGCAAGCTGATGACAATATCCACATACACTGTAGGAGGTCGTCCCAAGCAGCGTCCTGCTCTGGTCGTGGTGGGCCTCTAAATTTCCCCTTATCGGCAAGATTATGAACAATTACTTGCTTTTCGTATTGTATGGCCGCTTGAGCAGGAGCTAACAAGTATTGTCAGAATTAATTTCTTACTCCGAGCTGATTCTTCGTCATCTTACAGTAAGGCCGACTTTCATTGCAGTCGCATTTTGTATCTTGTATCCTTACACTCCATGTCCAGAGGATAATAGTCAAGGTGCCGTAAAGGAAGATGGCTCCAACATGTAGGTAAGCCTTTATCCTTGAGTTCCGCCATGATTTGGATGAAGTGGAAAAGGGCAGTTGCTTTTCGTGCGATTGGTCTGCACTCAAGAGACTTTCCGTGTCTGGTGAATCAACAGGATTGTAATCTGCCGTGGAAGGTCGATCGGTAGACATGGTTGTATGTTTGAAGATGCAAAAGTCTAAGAGTGATGATGTTTCAGGGTGGGAGGAGTTGGAACACAAAGATCCATATCACGGCTCAAAGCGAAGGGAGAGGGTTTGCGGATGGAACAAGCCTAGGGCACAATTTTCGAACGCCTAACATTACCTTTGGCTGTCATGGTTGCACTGTCTAGCGCATCAACTGAAGGATTCATGCAGCAGGTCGCGTGTCGAGTAAGCGGAGCGTACAGTAGTCTGCATCTTATGTAAGGTTACATCTGCCACTTTCCGTGACAGGAGCTAGTGATCGACAAGCTTTCCGTGGTTGCATTCTGGTAAGTTACTGTATAGACTCAATAATGGTCGATGCTAACTTCATGAAGTTATGTGGTAACGATAACACAGTCTTTATGTAACATGTATCGTTCAAGATCACCTGGTTCCGAATAAGAACATTGCATCGGGTTAAAGGTTACATTGAGTTATTTGAAGCAGGAGAGAAGGCTTTGGATCTTGACTGTCGACTATTGACGGAACCATCATATAGCTCGGGCTCATATACCATTCCCCATGGACCTCAGACCCCTCAATCCTTGGCGCGCTTTCCCCAACCAGCCTGATTGTTGTACAAGATATCAGGACTCTGCTCTGATCGCTTCCCCCAGCCGGCCTGGTTGTTATACAAGATATCAGGACTCTGCTTCTCTGAGCGCTTTCCCCACCCAGCTTGGTTATTGTATAGAATATCGGGGCTTTGCTTCTCCGAGCGCTTTCCCCATCCGGCTTGGTTGTTGTAGAGAATATCAGGGCTTTGAACCTCAGAGCGCTTGATGATTTCGGCGTTTTGTTGCTGGACTGGTGCAGCAAAAGCTACACCGATGAAGGCAAAGGCGATGGGTAGATTGAATTTCATATTGAGTTGAGTAAGGAAGTAGAGAATAGATATGTAATCTCGAAGTATGAATTGTATTTGGTGCACAAAGATATTTCTGTAGTTTGAACGGGGTGAGTATCTATATGATTCCCTAGTTTATCACAGCGCAGACTGAGACCAATCCTTGGAACGTTGCAATCTAGTCTCGTCTCGTTCAAAGGACCTGTTGATGTCCAGATGGCGTTCTTTCAGACCGAAGTAGTGGTCCATATCACATCTCGTCTTACGAGCATAAGCTCTGATGTAAGCCGGGGTCACGAAGTCCTACGGAAACCCGAAATGTCATCAAATGTGATATCCGACCATACTTGCATCCTCAAGGAGGATGCCATCAAAACCATGGCGTTATTGGGGCACCTCTATGGATTGACTCGGATAACTGACTCCGGGGTAACTCGCTTGAGAGACTTCGTGGCTTCGATAAGAGGCCAATAACGCGTTTTCTACAGGTTCATCCTCCTCATCTACGAGCTAGCTTCAGATAGGGTAATACACAAAATCTCAGTCATGTGCTGGGTAGATCATGTCCTCTTTAGATACAAGCGTAAAGATTGGAAATGGGACTATGAGACATCTGGATCCTTCATCCTTCGGACATGCAACCTTCTGGAATCAGAAATGTAACATTCCCTTCGCCCGTTATCAACTGCGAAAGTCCCATCATACAAGCGCTCGTACTGTAAGGTGCACACGGTACAAACAGATTCCCGGACCGTCATATTATTCAAATCAGGTTATCCGGAATTGGTTCTTCACACGTATAACAATCATGGTTGTATAATCCTCAAAACTCCACCACTGTGGTTCAGCCTAGCGTTGTGTGAGCTCCACGATCATTCCAGCCATATTGATACCAATGGAGCACGCCGAAACTCAACAATCATCTGAAGAGGCACCGTTTCTCTTAGATGAGGAAAAGGACGGCTTTGCCAGTCCAATGCGGTCATCGAGACGCGAAAGATGGGCGCATCTTTTGCCTTACTCAGGCGCCATCAACATAATGCTGATCCTGGTCCTACTTGCCACTTGGGCTTTGCGGGTTCAAAGCCTGAACAAAGCGTACATCCCTTATGAGATCTATTGTATGTGATACCTTTTTCTTACTCATGCACTTTCTAATGCTATTAAAGCACCGGCACAGTCTGCTGTCGAATATGAAACAGTAGTTTTTAGTGGCGGTCTCCGAGAAGAGAAATCCAAATTTCGAGGGTCCTCCAAAAATGTTGATGATGAATGGGATACGCTCTATAATGGTTTGCTAAACATCTGACCCAAATACGGGACTTGTGCACTGATTACTCGGCATCCAGAAGTATTGATATCTCAAATCTCTCCTGAATCAGCTGCAAAGCTCCCTAACGCAACAACACCATTTACAAATGATACCAGTCACTACATCGTTGAACTCGATGTTTTCCACCAACTGCACTGCCTCAACATGCTGCGAAAGCTAGTGTACCCCAGCGTGTATACCATGGACCTGACATCAGACTCAGAAAAGGCTACTGACAACATCTTCCACATGGAGCATTGCTACGAGCAATTGAGGCAGTCGCTCCAATGTTCGTCAGATATCAGCACGATATACTGGGAATGGAGTGAGAAGAAGCAGAGAATGTTTGGTAATGTTAGAACAACGCATACGTGTAAGAACTTTGGTAGGATCAGAGATTGGGCTGTTGAGCATAAGGCTCAAACAGATTTGGACTTTTACAAACATGTCGAAGGGGCACCTTTATTGCAAGAGTAGATGTTGAACATGGTTCATACGACGCGGTCAGGACATTATCGGGTGGTTGGGAGTTTGTGAAAGAGGATAAGGTAGTATAATCATAAAATGCCTCCTGGTGCTTTCCACGAAGTCTGGATCTTATTAGCAATTCTGAGAACTGCGAGGCCATAGCTAAAGCCCGTGATATTCAGTTCAAGCAGTAATACGATAGTACTATATTTTGGTAGATGACATTCCGTATAATCCTCGACTCATTGTATACCTCGCCCTCAACGTGCTACTTCGCACATTTAGGATATTTAACAAAAACCTTTGTACCTGAGTCCTTCATCCCCCCAGCGTCACCACCGATCATATTCACACAATGGCTCGTGTGATGATAGTTGGCAGTGTACGAGTCCAGTTTCTTCGTCGGGTCCAACATGACCCTATGTAGACGCTTCCAGACATACATGCAGTGAGTGACATGCCAGTCAAACGTCGTCACGAAATGCCCATAGTCACCAGCGCTGAACTCTTCCAGCGTAAGGTTCTCGCCTGACGCTGCTGTAAGGGGCCAGCTACGGCCCTCGTACATGTCTTTGGTATCTTCTGCGTCAGCCTCCTCCAGACAGGACTGTGGAAGCCACGCGTGGAGAACGATGCTGTATCGACAGCCTCGTGATTTTGCTTCTTCTGGCGAGTTTCCACAGTCACCGTGAGACCAAGACAATGGGAGACCAGTGACTGGATCAGAGCCTTTGCGAATCTCTGGTAAGATGCGGGCGAGTTGTTTTGTTGGCGATATCATGGTTGAAAAAAGGGCGGCTGCGATGCCCATGGTGAGCAGTCCCAGAAGGAACGAGGTGAATGCCGCGATGTAATGTCGTTGCCATTTCACGGGCTTTTCATAACCCTCCTCGTGGTCGTCGCCATCGTAGCGGATTTGTGTGTACTTGATGCTCTCAGGCATTATGTGAACAGAAACTGTGTCTCTTCTTTCCGGCTTTGAAGCGTCTGGGTTTCTGTTCAGTGTTTGTTGCAGGACAGTTATTTTGATCTCGCAGTACCCAAGCGCTGAGGGAAGTTGATGACAATACCACATGTAACAATGCAAGGGGTCACATGTAGTGATTGAGCAATCACATGGCTATCACATCTCAAGTACTGTATAATATGGAAGCTGTTTGTACGGTGTAATGGATCCGGATGTAGAGGCATCCATCAATGGGCGATCGGCGCTCATAGTTCATACTGTCAGCTTTACCTATATGCTGTATTGCCGGCATTGCTCTTGCTTCTAGGTTACATGGATGGATGATCGTGGGTGAATGTTGTGTATGCGGGGTTGGCAGGATTCTGGACGTTGCATTATCTTTCAATGTAACTTCGTCTATCTGAACCCCGCTCGGAAGAATGATGATGTGCGCTGCACTTGACACCCGCATGTGCATTCAACGTTACATACCTAGATGTGCGTTTCGAGATAGTACAGACATATGTCCAGTCAATTACTCTGAGGTCTTCCCGGCTTTCGCCACCGGAGCCACAATTAGCCATGGCCGCAGCCTTTCAGCGCATGATATCTGATATTAATTTCGAGGGACTCGGCAGCGCCTGTGAATGGCAAAAGCCCCGGGTTACGTCTAGATAAGCTGACATGGGCCTATACCTATCTACGTAGAAGTGCGACGTCGGCCGTTGTAAGCGCTACCAGGAGAGGTATGGTTGTTCTAGCAGTGCAAGTGAAATAAGTGAGTCGCCCTGCTGGGTCGAAATAGTTTCCTGAGAGATAAGGCATCAATCACTTCACATCGATTTCCCTCTTCTTTGGAGGCTATGGTAACGCAGTCTTGTTAAATGCTTGTTTCAGGCTTGGCAATGACCATTAAGTGTCTAGTTGTTGCCTTTGCAACTGTTTTTAGTCACTATAGATACGTATTCACAATAGATATATATTCACAAGTGGACACCAGCTCAACAAGAATCCGTGCTACAAATCGGTCTCTTTTGGAGAAGGCCCTACGAAAGCGCAAGGCGATGAAGGTGACTTGCTAGAACGTTGGTACCGAGAGTATTCAGTAAAAACAGACCAAAGAGAAAAAATCGAATACTTGCTATACTGTTTAGATTACCTGCCTTGCGTGACTTCCAACCCATCGCAGGCTACCTAAACTACCAGTAGTGCGACGTTTAATAGAACAGAAGGCTGCGGATTGTCTGGAGCATTAGGTACTCCGGTACATAAACCTGCATGATATGCTGCACCAGACTTAGCCATTCCGGTCGAAATCGACCAGCAATCGTAGAGTTGCAAAATTCCCAGTACTCCGGATACCAACCTGAGACCTCCCAGTCTATAATTTTAATCTCATATCTTGTAGATTCATCCAATCCAGTCCTCTTCACAAGAATATTTTTGGGTTGCAGATCCCCATGAGTGAATTTGACTTGATGATTGCGCAATGTCGCAGTCATGAGTGTCCGTAGGAGTGTGAGATGTGCCTGGGGTTCATTTTCCGCTAGCCGCTTGAGCATACCTTCATTGAGGTCGTCCTCTGTGTTGAAAGGACCCGACATGGCTGGGTTCTGATCTGGGGTCCAGAAGATTCCATCGCTGAAGGGTCGTCGATTGAGAGAACCTAGATAAGAGGGTGGCTCAAGGCTGCGCAAGTCCTGTAGAGCGGCACGAAGTTGGTCGGTAATTTCTAGCCTATCGGGAGCTTCAAGACACGGCCAGAGATCTGCCAGGCTCGTGGAATTGATGTACTCCATGAAGATGAAGTTGCTTCCGGTTTCTGGCTCCACTATTGTTGCGTAGACTTCTGGTACAGGAATTTTGCTGTTCGCTGACAGGAATTGAAGGGCCTCAGCTTCTTGAAGGGAGACGGTAGGGCCGAACTTGACTGCGAAGTTTTCGCCAACTTTCACAACGGTAGCCGACGCATCAGGGGGGCTAAGCACCTCAGAGGATGCTCGTATTTCCGCAATCGTAGGAGTCCGAGGTGCCATTTTTTCTTTACGGCTAGATGGTAAAGGTTGAGAGATGACGGCCTGAAAGAGAAGAGCGGGAAGGCTTATAACGTCACGTGGAACAAAGCGCCTCCAATCAAACTCTCCCTTTGGAAGCCCAGTCACCAGCACGTGAAGCCGGTTGATGGAAGGTCCTGTGTTGAAACGGTTTTCAGGGGAGATAAGTCGACCAGCAGAGACGACGAAATGGCATATTCGAAAAGTCGCAGAAGCTCTATGGATACCGAGACGTTGTGATTGGGCAAGTTGACCAAGATATGCACCCCAGCATGGTGAAACAGCAAACGCCCGAAGTGACTTCCACGCTGAGGGTTAACATCACGATGTCCACTAACATTCGCAACTTGCTGACAACTGCACTCAGATTTCCTGTCTTTCCGGTTATTCTGTTGAACAGATGTAGGATGTGGAACTATGATATATGAATTATAAATTTACGTAGGTTTCTGGTTGCCCAGTTAATCTGTGTGGTACGTTACCAATGGTAACATCGATAACATTATGCCGTAGGCCGCTAAAGTGAAGAAAACGCCTGCCTCTACCGCAAAATACAATCCAGGTCATCTCGATTCTCTCTGCCTTGCTGTCCCTCTCTACCAATACAAGGGAATCATGAGGTAGTTTGTTCGCTAGTCTTATTTTCTTCAGACTCTTGGGCGACGAGTGATTCAAGCTTCTCCCGGAACGAATCGTCGTAGTAACTCATGACCGAAGGGGCTCGGTTGTTTGTCCGCGCCGTGTCCACGGATGTGCGAGGAGATGGCGCGGCAGTGCTGCCGTCTGCCGAGAAGACCGAGTCCCGGCCCGATGCTGAAAGGTGGCTGCTGGAGTTGGTTCTCGTTGGTGGGTATAAGTGTTTTGTGGACGCTGCCGATATTCCTCTTTTCTCGAACATCGCCAGTCTATCTGAGACGGAGCCAGCCCGTTTCGGTAGCGATGTCAATTCTTTGTTAGGTTTGGTGGTCTTCTCTTCCAGCGCCTTGATCCAGCTCATGCGATCGCTCAAGGTGCCTGGTTGCTTCCTGGTAGCCGAGATTGAGCGTGGTGCAGACGTGTCATTCGTCGCGGCTGCGCCTGCAGCCGTTGTCGAGGGAGCGCCTTGGTAAGAATGCCTTTTCAGACTCGATTGGCCGTTGAGTGGAACTGTCAAGGTCTTGGGTGCTGACGCAGCGGGTGCCGCTCCAAAATCGGCTGTGGTGGGTGGCGCTGTGACCTCTCGAATGGTAGAACGTCTCCTGTGAGCTGCAGCCCACGTTGATAATTCTTTAATCTGCGAAGAAGCGGTCGCCTCTGTGTTTGACCCCGGTCCCATGGCAGTAGGATGCAGTGAGTTTGAGGCGTGGCTATCCAGGGATACTCGACTAGCCATCTCCCACTCCAGAGGGAGTGATTTGCGATTGTTCTTGATGTTTTTGCTGGGCTGGGGTATCAAGTGTCTAGCTTCAACAGGTCGTCCACGGTCCAAAACACTGGGTGCTGAAGTTTCCGTGGTAGTCATAGCTGCCGGTGCTAATTCCCGAGCCTTCTCCTTCTCTGCTCCCTTAGTCACCGGGTCAGCGTCTTCACGATGCTCGTACTGACGTATCTCAGGGAGCTTCCGCAGCACTAGAGGGTGGATTTCCGGGGAACCTGACTGATGGGCATCCCGCGCAGCTGGACACGTGTCGATGGGCAATGACAACCTTTGGCGCTGTTTGTCGGAGCTTGCGTGATTGACAAGCCAGCCGTTGGGCAGATGCAGACCCTCCAGAGCATTGGACTGAACCTCCAGCGGCTGGAAACGCGTGGCGCTGTGTTGGGGTGATTTCTCGGACGCGGCCGCGTTGATCTTGGCCCTAGATTTGCTGGACCGCAGCCGCGGGAACAGGGTCGACAGCTTATGTGCCAAGGGTCGCCATAATGATTTCTCGTCGCTGCCCTTGCCTGCCATGATCCTATATCCCAGAAAGTAGCGTGTATCTCCCAGTTGAGGCAACTGCGTGGCCGGAGGAAGAAAATTAAACAGGCCGAGGTTGTTGTTTTTGACGAAAGGGGCGAGGAATGCGTTGCATTGAATGCACGAGATTACCCCTTCATTGTTTCAGACAACTGGGTATTTC
Source organism: Fusarium nurragi (assembly GCA_012977755.1). Classification (NCBI taxonomy): domain Eukaryota; kingdom Fungi; phylum Ascomycota; class Sordariomycetes; order Hypocreales; family Nectriaceae; genus Fusarium; species Fusarium nurragi. Next base: position 53,028 of record JAALXI010000064.1, read on the forward strand.
GTTTAGGCATCCCAGGCCGAGCTTTACTCAAGACGGATGGTGCCGGATGCCCCGACATAAAAAGGTGGACCATGCGCGAGGTCACGTTTAATGCGTCGAGGGCCAAATCCCTGCTCCTCGAGTCATCATTGTTTACATCGTGAATAAAGTGACGTATCGCCCGTGCTAAATTCTAGAGCGAAGCCCAATCTGTTTAACCTCGGGCGCTCAGACTGTAGGTGCATAACCAAATGGTATGAAGCAATATCTTATCTCGATTGTGGCATAAATGTAAACATCAACATTATTAGACGTTATGTCATGAAATGCGTGCGTTATGAGAATGAAATTGGGCCAATTTTCTTTCTCGGCTAACCATCAATCAACTTCCTTGAGGCAAACCTCTGTACCGCCTCATAGCTGCTCAGCTCGGCAGGCGTCGCTAACAACGCAAAGTGCCAGACAATCAACGCTAAATGGATCCTGAGGACCTGCATGGCCAGGTAAGCCTCCAGACTTTGTGAAGACTTACACGATAGGGCTTTGATGGCGAGTAGTGAGCGATGTCAGCCAGCACTATTTTCTGATAGTCATTGAGTTGATGCGATACACAGTGACGGTTCCCTTACAAATAGGCGCTTTGTTTGTCGTACGTATCCGATCATCTCCGGGATATCCCACAGCAATTTTCCTGCGGCATCTTTGTTATATGGAATACCAGCGATTGGCTTTTCGCAAGATAGCGCGGTAAGCCAGATACAAGGCAAGACTGCTGATACCCAGGACTACCAGTATTACCGGAGAGTTAATGGCAAACATGTTTTATTGGCATTTCTGCCAGTGCGGAAAGACTCTGTAGGCCAAACAATCACAACTCAAGAACCAGGTCATGCTAAAATATCTTAACGACAAAAGGATCAACCACGCTTCTTATAGACGAGTTAATCATCTTGAGTTTTAAGATGAACGATTTTATTGCCGCAATTGAGACTTTCAGTATCACGTCCAACTGCATAGACAAATACAGTAAAATGCGGGGGTCCGCAGAGGGATGAATCAGCAAATGCTTACTGCATCCTAGACCAGGTCCCGTAGAGTGGTAGATAAGAAAAGAACGGTGTTTTGATGCACCTTACATAACCTGTATAAGCCCAAACATGCGACCCAGTGAACACCTCGTTCACTGACTTATTACTGCACGCGCTTACATTTTGACCGGGAAACCGGACTCACGATGATCCGTGAGCATCAGACCTCGCGAAGCCGATTTAGCGAATCTCCGACAAAGCTGGCTTGTTTGCGTAGGGTAAGTGCTGCGCAGTATCCTCAATCAGTAATATATCAGCGCAAATCGTGCCAAAGTTAGTACAGACAATAGTATTCAAAGCTAGGTCCTGTTCGGCAGCGAGAATGCATTATCGGCCTATGCTAATCAGAGAGAATGGACGGAATACCAATGCACCAAGTGACATTTCTTTTTCATGCGTCGATAAGAGCTGGCTTGGAAGTTTGACCGACAGGGTGATTGTTTTACTTTCTTGGTGCCCAGAGCCCAATCAAAAGTCATTGGAGAAAACATACCTTCTGCCTCAGTCATCCGACTAGCAGGCGGCATCTCCCTAAACCTGAGATCGACCTTTCCACAGGCTATATAGGCCATAGCAGTAGATGATTGAAAAAGTACTCCGATCCTTTTCTCTTGCATGCGAGTATCTAAAAGTTGTAGATTATTTATAGCTCTCAGGCTTAATTAAGACATTTGTACTAACTTTGTTTAGTGTTGCTAAGTTTCCAACAGACGGTTATCCTCGTCCCGCGACGTCTCGATCAAAACTGGACTGAGGGAACAAACTCAGATGTTGCCCATGCGTATGTCAAACCCGCAGACCGAGCTGGTGGATAAGACGACTCCTCAAGAATCAGGGCAACATCGAAACGTCAACGTTTGCCGCCTCTAATGAGCCACGGGGTAAACACGCCGCCAGATTCCCATTGGTAGAACCAATATCTGAAAGACGAGAAAGCTTATCAACAAGGCATCTATTCCCAAAGGAAGGAATGTGCCTTGGTATATCAGATCATGATTAAGCCACCCAACTAAATGCAACCGCCTACTAGAACCAATGTATTCATAACAACGGAACTGCCTTCTACACGTGGATCTGCTCATTGGTTTAAAACATATATATAAAAAAACACGAGGTTAAATGGTTACCCTACAAAGAACTCTTTGTCGCTTCGGCTGCGGCTGAGCATAAGCTTACTATCAATACTACGTGGTCTGTCAAAGGTACTCTCATCGACTTCCATATAAGGAAACGGCCGGACTTCAGGTGGGTCGTGAGTGTTTTTCACACCGCAAAATACTCTCCATATTAGCCCATTGTGAAAATCCCCGAACAACCGTGTCAGCCTTAGGTCTCATAGGGTTCTTACAATACGATCTCAGGAGTCATCTGGGCTGCGGAGCATTTTTTTATCCACCTGTGCCGCTTGCTCGATGAGCCGTGCCTCACGCCAAGAATTGTGAATATTCGGAAGTTTCCACGAACGAACCAACCAACCCTTGGTAATGATATGCTATTGATAGAAAATGATAAACTGGGGACTTTTGGCGAGGCACAGGCGGCAGCAGCCTATTTTACCCTGCATTAGCGTTGACAAGATACGAAAACTCGTGTGAGCTACGCATATTCTGAGCGACATGTTTCCGCCGGCGATATTGTAATGGGATGATTGTACTCAGTGTAAAAACGTATATATACTAGGGAGTTCCTTCTCAGTTATAGTACCATCTCATCAGCTCACATTCACATAAAACAAGCAAACAGAAGTTCAACTGAACACAGACCAGCCACCTTGCCTCCAAAATGAAGTTCTCTACCATCGCTGCAGCCCTTCTCACCAACGCGGGTGTATCCCTCGCGGCTCCCGGAGCTACCCTGACCAAGAGGGCCCCGGCCACGGCCATCGAGTCAATCACCGGCGATAACGGCATTACTACACCCCTGCCCATTCAGCCCGGCATGGTAGACGACTGCGACAAGTTCTACTTCGTCAAGGAGCGCGACAACTGCTACAAGATCTCCGCTGAGTTCGGCATCAGCTACGCTCAATTCAAGGAATGGAATCCCACCGTTGGCAAAGACTGTCTCACTCTCTGGGCCGACGTCAACGTTTGCGTTCGCACAATCGGATTTGAGTATCCTGAGACAGCTGCATGCTACGATAGCGCTGACTCTATTCCCTGGGGAAAGAACAAGGCCGCTGCCCTCGAGGCTGCCGATGCCTGGTGCACCAAGGGTGCCAATGGGGTTTATAACATTGACGAGAAGAGGACGACCTGCGTCAACGCGCCATCCGGCGATGGAAAGTTTGTCTTTGAAGTTTACAATGAGTGGGGTATCAGACAGGGCATTCCCATCTCCATGTGCAAGAAGAACCTCGCCCTTCCCATTAACGGTTGTCCTTCGGGAGGTCAAGGAAGAGTCCAGAGTTGGCGTATGCAGTAAGTCACCCCTGTCATGTTCTTTATAACATCTGGTGAAGTCTATGCTAACATTGTATTAGGACTATCCTTGAGAAGGGCAAGTGTTAAATGTTGGAAGATATCCATTGACGGACGTGGCTTCAAAGCCGGATGTCTTCGCCTTCTGATGGCAGTCTCTATAGGTTTTATTCGAACATCGACTATAAAGATGCGATAGTTTCAAGCCTCTAGTTCTCGTTCTGAGAAACAAGAAGCCCTTTCTTTATAGTATATATTATATCTTATATTTGTTCTTGACTTGTCAAAAAGCCTCGTTCGCCGCTCATGCAGTCAAACCCTGCGGCTAGCCTCTTAGTGTTCCGTCTCTGGTCGCTGATATTCATCAATACTAACATGGAGTATTAGTTTTGACAGCTAACTGTGCAATTAAGAATCGTGCAGGGTAGATTGATTGTCCTTGGTCGACCTTCCATATTTTCTCCCAATTCGATCACACAAATCCAAGCACCAAATCACAGAAACAGTAAACTCTTCGCAGCGTTTGGGTCTCAAGGTCTCGCAGTGCGAGGCAATCATTAACTACCCATTCGATTCCAAGCTCCTCTGCGCCGCTTAGATCCCCAGGCTGTTTACATGCTGAACGACCTCTTCAAAAGGATCATCCACGCACCCTCTCTTCTTTCCACACAGCCTTAGCAGAATGGAACACTATGATCTTATTTCCGTCAGCAACTCCTGTTCTTGCGTAACCATCTTGTGCGCTTCTATATATACAAAGAACGACCCTAGTTGATACTACTATTAATACTGTTATTATACGTTACGGCAGGCAGTCATCATTATACAGAGGTGTCTCATTGGTCACGCAACCTTTGGTTGTCGGGTCAATTAAACATATTCGGATAAAGCTTTTGACTCTAAATACATAAGAATTCCTCCCACAACTCTAACCCTTCCCAATTCCCCCCAGCCTCCTGGCGGCCTTCCCAGGCAAGTTCCTTCGAACTACGTGTTCATCGCGTCGAGCTCGAGAAGGACCTGCCGGACCTTCGCCTACGTGGTAACTACGGTTAGAGCTTATGTGCGAACTTGTTACATTAAATTAATTGAATTGAGACCTACCTGGCAAGGTCGTTCTTATTGATTCTGTAGTAGAGCCTTGAAAAAGGCAGGCATCATTTCCATTAATGTCAGAAAATTAAAAAAATAAATACCAAGAACGAATACACCGAAAGAGTCACCAGAGTGGCAGTGCTGCATCACTGCTGCACCACTCATTCGCTAACAAAATTCACCTTTGTTCGCCGCTTGAGCCTGTTCAAATGTACGTACCTTCCTCATACACTTTGTACATTCCCTTTGAACACAGCCCGATTAACTGCATTTTCACCCGTGGAGACACGCTGTGACTCAGCCGGCGACTAACTTTCATGTTACACCTGCAAGTTTGCCCTGGGGTGATTTCAACCATCCTTTGATCTCGCTTCCTCTAAAAACAAATCGTCTCGATTCTTTCCAACCTACCGAGACTATCCCTTCCATCAATACACCGAAGAATTCTCCCAACAACACACCGAAAGATCTCCCTGCATCAAATCGCCACGATGTTCAAGCAACGATCTCATGAAACCCACCACGGCACTCACTTGCCTCAGATCGAGGGCCACCCGGGCCAGTACGAGATCGCGCTGCTCGGTGACAGCATTTTTGAGCGATTCAAGACCACCGGCAATATGTTGGGCATCAACAGGAACTCACGAGTCCTTAACCTCGGCGTGGGCGGAGACAAAGTCGCCAACGTGCAGTATCGCATCAACCAAGGACTCATCAAGTCGTTGAAGCAGCACCAGCCCAACCTGAAACTCATCTACATCCACATGGGCTGCAATGACCTGAAGAAAAAGGGCCTACGCAAGCAGGAAGCAGATGGCTACAACGCCTTGATCAAGGAGCTGCGAACCGAGTACCCCGACATCCCGATCGTAATCACAGCGCTCTTCATACAACGTGGACTCGCCGACGACATCATTGTTGACGCAAACAAATTTCTCAAGAACATCGCGGAGGTGAACCAGTGCGAGTTTCTGCCCTTCGGAAGTGACCAGACCGGGATCATGAGCTTCGACAATGTCCACCTCAACCAGTTCGGTTATGCCAAGTGGAACGAGCTGCTGGAGAACGATATGAAGAGCCGATAAGCGGACATGGCAGGGAGAGGGAACAGGAAGGAAGTCTCGTGTGGCGCTGTTATAAAGCTCAATAGCGAGCTGGAGTTTTGATAGCCCCTTCCTCCAAAGGGAGCTTTATTGCACTTGTACCCATTTCCGCCATACGTCGGTATCCATAATTCAGCTGATCACGTCGGACGGGGCTCAGGTATTGTCATAGGGTCAGCGATAATGCCCACGAAGGTGCGGAAGGACATTACTCAGAGGCCTGCCAGCTATGAGAAAGCCGAGAAGGAAATGAACTAGAAGATAGATGCGGGAATAAGCCGTAATTTCGGTATAATCACTCTGCCCAATATGTCGTTTGAGGCCTCATGAGTTGCACCGTTCTTGATGTACTGATAGGCGCGCCCAACATCTGTTAGGCTCATCCCATGATGCTACTTAACATACAGGCCGTCCTTAAGCTAGAGTCCTAACAAGGCACTGAGAAGAATCAACCTGCAACGGAGAGAAATAGCTGAGTGGTGTTGGGAAAGGGAGTAGTTAACCACTGGATCTTTCCAATCACAAAGAAGTCCAAAGAAGTGCTAACTTACGACCAATAAGCCTCGCCCGCATTATTAATCTACTAAGACATATAACATCTTTGCATTATTCTAACATCACGCCCTACAATGCTGCCAACATAAATAAACCTCCGGTCATTAATATATTATACTTTATTCTTTGTATATATTACTATTAAAGTATGCTTATTTTATATTAGTCTTAATATAGATAAACTTAAACATCTTTCTAGCCATAGAGTATTAAATAAGAGAAGCTATGTATTAGAAAGGTAAGGTAA